>OZ025296.1:267517276-267741426 GCA_964019185.1 Maratus speculifer | reverse complement strand
CAAGTCTTCAAGGCCATGTTCTAGGACATTTTCTGTGTCACTTGTTTTGAACAGTGGAGGACTTTTTAATATCTTTGCCGAACAAAATGTTTTCTTTTTTTAATGCATAAAACATTATACGAATGTTTCGAAATATAATAGCATGGACATGCGCAGAGGTATGAGACGACCTATAAATTAAGAAAAAAGAGATCATACGTAACAATGGGCTAAAAATTTCATACAAATGAAGAAAATAAAGATAATTCATTACCCATAGAACATAGCACACTTTCTATATTTTGTTTTAATTAAATTAAGCTGCATTTACAATAGCTTCTTTTCAATGCTCTATAGAAAAAAGTATTATCAGAGCAGAAAAAACTACAATTCTATTGAAAATGACACATTGATGTTAGCTCCATCACTAATAATAATAATGATAATAGTAATGATAATCCATTACCTATAGAACATAACACATTTTTGCATCATTTTGTTTTAAATTAATTTACATTTACATTAAGCTGCATTTACAATAGCTTCTTTTACAATATTGTATAGCAAAAAGTATTATCAGATCAGAAAAAACTACAAATTCTATTGAAGATGACACATTGATGCTAGTTCCACCACTAATAATAATAATAGTAGCAATAGTAATAACCAAAACTGATGATGCATTATACTAACAACCATGATAGTTCAAAAATCCCCACATATTGTTTTTTACAATAATATTACGTAGTTTAGATTGCTTATGATCAGGGACTGACACAAGTTGAAACTTCTTAAGTGCCAGGAAAAATTCTGAGGAACCAGCCTGAAGAATCATTTTTCTAACATTAACGCATTCACTGCAAAATGGAACACTGGCTACTCATAATCGTATTCCGTTATTTTTGGGTGATACGCGTCATTTTGAAGTAAACAAGTTAACTATTCAATAAAAAAAATCAGACTGAGCGGAAATTTTAAGATAATACCATTTTTACATTGTAAAAATTAAATAGAAACAGACTATGAAATTAAACATTAAAACACAGCAGACAAATAAATATCCTTACTTTTAATTCCCAACAAGAAATTATATACATAAATTAACGATGCGTTTGAGATTTTGATTTGAAATATCATTTGTCAATGGATTTTTCAAAATTGAAATCTTTTAAAGATGATTCATTTAAATTTCTAGTAGGTAAAATTTAGTATGTAGGTAAATATATTTAGTATGTAGGTAATTCAATATGTAAGTAAAAACGTTAGTTGCTAAGAGGAATATTTTAGTCGCGAGGGCGACCCTGGGTTTGTCGAGCCCTGTTTATAATTGACATGGAAAAAAATGAAGAAAATTTGAATACTACATTATAATTTCCTAGAATAAGATGAGAAATTGAAAAAAAGAAAAAAGAAAAACAAATATCATGCTGCGATTTCCTGGAAGCAAAAAAAAAAAAAAAAAAAAAAAAAAATAAATAAATAAAAAAAAAATAAATAAATAAATAAATAAATAAATAAATAAAATAAAAAAATCACATCTATATAAAATGTTTAGGTAAAATTTTGCCTTTCTAATTTACTTTAATGGAACAGTATTACACAATTGAACGATGCAACTTAATTATTCTATGAAGTCTATCAACACATTCTACATCCGCTTAATTAAATCGGGGGAGGAGGAAGTTGGTAAGAGATAGACTGCAATTTACTTTACGACCACCGGCACCACCCAAAGCGGCCTCACCTGAGACTTAAATTCCCTAGATGGGCCAGCTGACTGAAGGTGCCTTTAAACAGCATGGGGCAAACAATCTCAATCTTTCTCTTAGTTTCTTAATCACCGTTTGAAATAATGCGTTATAGCGACGAATACATTAACGAGATGTTTACAAGGAGAAAGAATGCAGGAGTTTGGACGATGAACTTCAGATAGTAAATGCATCGAACAAAGACCGAAAACTATCAGAAAAGAGACAAAGGTAAATGCTATATACTGAATTGTTTGAAATACATCAAAATAGTGCCACAATCTTCTTGAATTACAGTTATGGAATGATTCCAGTAAGAACTATATCTGTCCCAGCAAGGTCTAAAACTTTCCATCTAAATGAAAATTTCTTTATCTCTTTCTTTCTTCATTTATTTTTTGTACACGTTTTTAAGAGGATTTATAACTTTTAAAACTTTAAAATCGATTTATTATTTTCCATATTTTCTTTAATTTACAATTTCGAATTGAACAAAACAACATGAAAATATTCGAATCAGAATAGTGTCAATTTGATGTTAATAAAGTGTATTCACAGATTTCCAATTAATTTTTATTTTCCGAAGCAACTTTCTAAAAACTCGTTTATGCTAATTGCGCGCACTGTAAAATAAAAATCGTTTTTAGACAGATCCATTATTTTGCACAGATACACAAAACCATTAATATCTACAATTTCCGTCTACTCTTATACCAAATAATGCCGGACACGTTAAAAAGCACATTATAATCGCATAAATATCAAATTAACGCTGTTGTAATTTGAATATTTAATACTTTCATGCAGTTTGGTTTATTCGATTCATAATTTTTTATTAAATACGAAAATAAAAAAATCGATTTTTGAAAGTTTAAAACTGACGTGACAAACAAAATTCGACAGAGGGGGACTTTAAAAACTCAAGTAAATAATTAATATGGGAGAATAGAGTGGAATGGGACAATTTTTGCAAAAATATTTTTTATTAATTATGTTTCACTGATACAAAATGGACATTTTCAGAACAACATCTTGAAACATTCTAACATATTTAAAAATTATAAATTTAATGATAATTAAAATTTTAGATTAATGAACCAATTAAATTAACAAGAAAAATATCTCATCGCACCCTCAAATGAGAGAGAGAATGGGACATCTATATTATAAAGACCAAACGTATCTGTGCGTAACGCATACGTCATTTTGCGAATGGCAACACTTTTTCCTCCAATTTCGATTTTTCAATTTTCGATACTGCAAATTTTTACACTTCTAAACATCCTACATTTTAAATTTTTACACCACCGTATAGAGAAAAAAATATACTTTTAAATGCAATTTGTTTCAAAGCTGTATCTCCATTCATATTTGAGATATTAATATTTTATAATTTTTTGTACCAATTTTTTATTGTGGCAACAGAATCACTCCATTTTCTCTTAAAATTGAAACAAAAAAAAAAAAAAAAAAAAATTTAAAATGCGTATATTATTTCAAAAATATCGTCTGTTATAAAATCCGGTGAATTGTCGTTTATTTCGCTTAACAATTTGGATAATTGAGTTTTGTAGTATTTTGCTAATTTTAGCTTAAAATAATATTTGTTTGAGAGTTAGACTGATCAATATAAGATGTATTTTTTACTGTAACTAATTTTGTAGATTTATTTTAAATCAATTAAACAACGATTCTTTCTTAAAGATTTTCTTTCGTCGAATTTCGACGGGTTCCACCTCGTGTTTTTAAAAGGAAAATTAATATTTAATTTCAAGAATGTGGTGAAAAAAGTAGCAATGACAATGCAATATTTACATTTTTAAGATTTACTGTAAATCACATTTATTTTATGTTTAATTATACTTTGTAAAATCCGAATCCAATGAAAAATGTCCTTGTACTTGACTAGCGCCAAAAATGAATTTTAATGGATGTAGCTTTGCAATTATGTCGTCTTATTCATCAATGATGGAACAATCAATTTCTCGCGGGGAATTATATATATATATATATATATATATTTTTTTTTTACATTTTGCAAATAGTGTATTGCCATGTAAAAATAAAAGTTTGTAATTTGATTTCAATAATCATTTCAAAACAATAACATTTTACTTAAAAAAAAAAAAAAAAAAAAAAACTAAGAAAATTGATATTATAGAAATAAATGTATTTAATATTAATGGATTATATCCAGTGTTCTCGCTGTCGCTCGCCAATGCGCCAAATTGCGACTAAATTCTTCATTTGGCGAGTAAACAAGCGATTAGATTCGCCAAATTGCTAGTGCTCAATTTTTGCTTTTTTTTTTTTCATACATATGCATATATACATACATTTAATATAGACATATTTTTTATATTTGTAGCGAATAGTTGAAATTAGATTAATAACAATCGCTGTCACAGTTATAAAAACTATATTGAAAAAAAGGGGGGTACATTAAAGATATATATATATATATATATATTAATATATATAATTTTTTTTTTTTTTTTTTTTTTGTGCTACACGACGAATCTATTTTGCTAATAATTTTTTCGTTTGGCGAATGTTTTTTATTTTTAATTAGCCAAATTACTAATGTTGGTCAAAAGTGAACGAGAACACTGATTATATCAATAAATAATGGATAAGAAAAGTATAAATTGCACTACTTTTTGCAATCAAATAGGCTTATATTAATTAATTTTATCTGCTTAACACTCTGCAACTTTTTTTATATTAATATTTTTAAGCATTTAGTAAAAATAATAAAAGTAAATTTTTCCTAAATAGCTTCATTGAAATTTTTTTAATTTCTGAAGTACAAGTACTTATTTTTTCAGTCATCTAATACAGTCATCTGACATCATGGACAAAATAAGTGTTATTCCATTCTTTGGACTGTTCTTGATCAGTTACAGCGATCCTAGTGGCCAAATTCATGGCACATAATGAGAATTCTTAGATACCATTTTTAGACATGTGCTCGATGTGGCACGCATTGCAGCGAAGGATTGAAATATTCTGAATCATAACATAATGTAAATCATTCATTGTGGTATAAACAATTCAGATCAATGCCGAATTTTAACTTTTCCGCAAATATTACGGGACAAAACAAAACTAATAAAATATAATGCAACAGAATGTCACGCTTTCGTGATGATATAAATAATTCAAATCGTTTAAAATCTTATATAGTTCTGCAACAACTTACAGCAAAAAAAAGTTTTTTGTATTCTTTTAATGCTACAAAAAACAGCAACCTTTAAACTTCTATTCAAAATAGGAGAATAAAGGGATGAGGAAAGATGTTGCTAAAAACCTGTCTGACTGGAAATATGCACTCAAAAGATATTTTCTTTTTTTTTAACGAAAGTGCTTATTAAATAAAACCAATACAAAAGCAAAATGAAACAATGGCCTTAAGTTCACGAATAAAACGCTGAACAAGTGTAACAATGCACAATGCTGACCCAGATATAACAAAAAACCACCCTCTCACTACACTTTGCATAAAATGTTTCACAAAGATTTTTATAACCTGAAGACATTTTAAAAATCTAATCACGAGAGAAATGAAACTTTAAAAGGTTGATTTTTCCGAAGCAAAACTTTAAACCGCAGCACAAGAATCTGAATTGCCAAAATTGATCAAACGCAAAACGTGTCGTCGTTTTAAATCTTTGTTTTGTGTCAAACATAACAATAGAATTAAGAACAATGCGCGAGTTTAAAACCAGCGAATATAAATGATTTAAAGCGAAAACTCGACTTAGCTGATATTTTCAAATAAGTCAAAGTTTTATAAGGTCAATTGATTTCATAGGTCAATAATTTGCATTTACTCTTGGTTTTCGAACTCATTTTCTCATTAGTGTGCAAAAATAAAATCGGTTTTATGGAATTACTCTACATCTATGCCCTCGGTATTTGAAAGATATAATTTATATTTCTAAAAGCCACCGTATATCTTTTCAATTTCATTTAACTTTTTTCGATAAAAAACTTCGTATAATTTTTATGATTTATTAACCTCCTCAATCCTGATGTCGCCTGTAGGAGACAATAAGGAACATCCCTTAAAACAATTTAAATGCTTCTAGAATTGAAAAAATTATTTCTAGACTTTTTAAATAAATGTGTGCATTCATAGGTATCAATATATAGACTAATACACATTTGAAAATGCTTTATTAAAAGAAAAAAAAAAAAAAAAAAAAAAAAAAAAAACAGAGATAGAGAGAACATGGGAAAAAAACACTTGCGCGTATTGTAAGTCGCTGTGTAATAATAAGTCCGTACAGATAACCATAAAAAGACGATTAAACATCATTTTGTATACATTAATTTTAAAAATTTGTTGCATTTTCAATGACTAGATGCCGTTACACTGCTTTAACTAGTAAGAATGTTTAACTTCAAAAAACAAATCTAATTCGTCTACAGCTAAATAGAATGTAGCCAGAATAATCATCGAGTGAGCCTTGATCCAGTCTAATTAGATTAGTTTCAATATCAGTTTCTTAAAAAATAAAAAGCATTAAAGTAGAAACGAAGTTTTAAAAATTGAAATATTATTAAGCTATTGCATAGCTTTTATCGCGGGCTTTGAGCGCGGTGACCGAATCCAAAAATTCCGTAACGCGAAAAATCCTAACACATCGGTAACGAAAAAACCTAACACTCGGCTAACGTCGTTTCCTTTCGGAAAACTTCGGAACGGTATCCTTCGGTAGACTTCGGCAGACATTGACGCGGTATTTTTCAGATATTAGAATATCAAGTCTCAAACTTATGTTTCTTATGATCTAATTTTCATAGCGCGGCCAAATTTTGTTTGGTAATTTATTATGCGACAGTGTTTATTTTGGTGGTCTTATTTATTTTGGTGACAAGAGACCCCCCACCGTGAGGGTCGAAAAATTTAAAATGCTTATAACTCGCGATCTAACTTTCGTAGCGCGGCCAAACTTTGTTTGGTAATTTATTATGGGACAGTGTTGATTTTTGGTGACAGGAGATCCTCCAAGGTGAGGGTCGAAAAATTTAAAATGCTTATAACTCGCGATCTAATTTTTGTAGCGCGGCCAAATTTTGTTTGGAAATTTATTATGAGGCAGTGTTAATTTTTGGGGAAATTAGACCCCCCCACGATGAGGGTCGAAAAATTTTAAATGCTTATAACTCACGATCTAATTTTCGTAGCGCGGCCAAATTTTGTTTGCTAATTTAATATGAGACTGTTAATTTTTGGTGACAGGAGAGCCCCCACGGTGAGGGTCGAAAAATTTAAAATGCTTGTAACTCACGATCTAATTTTCGTAGCGCGGCCAAATTTTGTTTGGTAATTTATTATGAGACAGTGTTAATTTTTGGTGACAGGAGACCCCCCCATGGTGAGGGTCGAAAAATTAAAAATGCTTATAACTCACGATCTAATTTTCGTAGCGCGACCAAATTTTGTTTATTCATTTATTATGAGTCAGTGTTAAGTTTTGGTGACAGAAGACCCCCCCCCCCCCATGGTGAGGGTCGAAAAATTTTAAATGCTTATAACTCACGATCTAATTTTCGTAGCGCGGCCAAATTTTGTTTGCTAATTTAATATGAGACTGTTAATTTTTGGTGACAGGAGAGCCCCCACGGTGAGGGTCGAAAAATTTAAAATGCTTGTAACTCACGATCTAATTTTCGTAGCGCGGCCAAATTTTGTTTGGTAATTTATTATGAGACAGTGTTAATTTTTGGTGACAGGAGACCCCCCCATGGTGAGGGTCGAAAAATTTAAAATGCTTATAACTCGCGATCTAATTTTCGTAGCGCGGGCAAATTTTGTTTGGTAATTTTTTATGAGACATTGTTAATTGTTGGTGACAGAAGACCCCCCCACCCATGGTGAGGGTCGAAAAATTTAAAATGCTTATAACTCGCGATCTAATTTTCGTAGCGCGGCCAAATTTTGTTTGGTAATTTATTATGAGACATTGTTAATTTCTAGTGACAGGAGACACCCCACGGTGAGGGTCGAAAAATTTGAAATGCTCATAACTCGCGATCTAATTTTCGTAGCGCGGCCAAATATTGTTTGGTAATTTATTATGAGACATTGTTAATTGTTGGTGACAGGAGACACCCTACGGTGAGGGTCGAAAAATTAAAAATGCTTATAACTCGCGATCTAATTTTGGTAGCTTGGCAAAATATTGTTTGGTAATTTATGATGAGTCAGTGTTAAGTTTTGGTGACAGGAGACCCTCACGGTGAGGGTCGAAAAATTTAAAATGCTTATAACTCGATCTAATTTTCGTAGCGCGGCCAAATTTTGTTTGGTAATTTATTTTGAGACTGTTAATTTTTGGTGACAGGAGAACCCCCACGGTGAGGGTCGAAAAATTTAAAATGCTTATAACTCACGATCTAATTTTCGTAGCGCGGCCAAATTTTGTTTATTCATTTATTATGAGTCAGTGTTAAGTTTTGGTGACAGGAGACCCTCACGGTGAGGGTCGAAAAATTTAAAATGCTTATAACTCGCGATCTAATTTTCGTAGCGCGGCCAAATTTTGTTTGGTAATTTATTTTGAGACTGTTAATTTTTGGTGACAGGAGACCCCCCACGGTGAGGGTCGAAAAATTTAAAATGCTTATAACTCACGATCTAATTTTCGTAGCGCGGCCAAATTTTGTTTATTCATTTATTATGAGTCAGTGTTAAGTTTTGGTGACAGAAGACCCCCCCCCCCCCATGGTGAGGGTCGAAAAATTTTAAATGCTTATAACTCACGATCTAATTTTCGTAGCGCGGCCAAATTTTGTTTGCTAATTTAATATGAGACTGTTAATTTTTGGTGACAGGAGAGCCCCCACGGTGAGGGTCGAAAAATTTAAAATGCTTGTAACTCACGATCTAATTTTCGTAGCGCGGCCAAATTTTGTTTGGTAATTTATTATGAGACAGTGTTAATTTTTGGTGACAGGAGACCCCCCCATGGTGAGGGTCGAAAAATTTAAAATGCTTATAACTCGCGATCTAATTTTCGTAGCGCGGGCAAATTTTGTTTGGTAATTTTTTATGAGACATTGTTAATTGTTGGTGACAGAAGACCCCCCCACCCATGGTGAGGGTCGAAAAATTTAAAATGCTTATAACTCGCGATCTAATTTTCGTAGCGCGGCCAAATTTTGTTTGGTAATTTATTATGAGACATTGTTAATTTCTAGTGACAGGAGACACCCCACGGTGAGGGTCGAAAAATTTGAAATGCTCATAACTCGCGATCTAATTTTCGTAGCGCGGCCAAATATTGTTTGGTAATTTATTATGAGACATTGTTAATTGTTGGTGACAGGAGACACCCTACGGTGAGGGTCGAAAAATTAAAAATGCTTATAACTCGCGATCTAATTTTGGTAGCTTGGCAAAATATTGTTTGGTAATTTATGATGAGTCAGTGTTAAGTTTTGGTGACAGGAGACCCTCACGGTGAGGGTCGAAAAATTTAAAATGCTTATAACTCGATCTAATTTTCGTAGCGCGGCCAAATTTTGTTTGGTAATTTATTTTGAGACTGTTAATTTTTGGTGACAGGAGAACCCCCACGGTGAGGGTCGAAAAATTTAAAATGCTTATAACTCACGATCTAATTTTCGTAGCGCGGCCAAATTTTGTTTATTCATTTATTATGAGTCAGTGTTAAGTTTTGGTGACAGGAGACCCTCACGGTGAGGGTCGAAAAATTTAAAATGCTTATAACTCGCGATCTAATTTTCGTAGCGCGGCCAAATTTTGTTTGGTAATTTATTTTGAGACTGTTAATTTTTGGTGACAGGAGACCCCCCACGGTGAGGGTCGAAAAATTTAAAATGCTTATAACTCACGATCTAATTTTCGTAGCGCGGCCAAATTTTGTTTATTCATTTATTATGAGTCAGTGTTAAGTTTTGGTGACAGGAGACCCTCACGGTGAGGGTCGAAAAATTTAAAATGCTTATAACTCGCGATCTAATTTTCGTAGCGCGGCCAAATTTTGTTTGGTAATTTATTTTGAGACTGTTAATTTTTGGTGACAGGAGACCCCCCACGGTGAGGGTCGAAAAATTTAAAATGCTTATAACTCACGATCTAATTTTCGTAGCGCGGCCAAATTTTGTTTATTCATTTATTATGAGTCAGTGTTAAGTTTTGGTGACAGGAGACCCTCACGGTGAGGGTCGAAAAATTTAAAATGCTTATAACTCACGATCTAATTTTCGTAGCGCGGCCAAATTTTGTTTGGTAATTTAATATGAGACTGTTAATTTTTGGTGACAGGAGACCCCCACGGTGAGGGTCGAAAAATTTGAAATGCGTATAACTCGCGATCTAATTTTCGTATCGCGGCCAAATTTTGTTTGGTAATTTATTATGAGACATTGTTAATTTCTGGTGACAGGAGACACCCCACGGTGAGGATCGAAAAATTTGAAATGCTCATAACTCGCGATCTAATTTTCGTAGCGCGGCCAAATTTTGTTTGGTAATTTATTATGAGACATTGTTAATTGTTGGTGACAGGAGACACCCCACGGCGAGGGTCGAAAAATTAAAAATGCTTATAACTCGCGATCTAATTTTGGTAGCTTGGCAAAATATTGTTTGGTAATTTATTATAAGACAGTGTTAATTTTTGGTGACAGGAGACCCCCACCACGGTGAGAGTCGAAAAATTTAAAATGTTTATAACTCGCGATCTAATTTTCGTAGCGCGGCCAAATTCTGTTTGGTAATTTTTTATGAGACAGCGTTAATTTTTGGTGACAGGAGACCCCCCCACCGTGAGGGTCGAAAAATTTAAAATGCTTATAACTCGCGATCTAATTTTCGTAGCGCGACCAAATTTTGTTTGGTAATTTATTAAGCTATTGAATAGCTTTTATCGCGGGCTTTGAGCGCGGCGACCGAATTTAAGAATTCCGCAACGAGAAAAATTCCTAACAATCCGGCTAACGAAGTTTCAGTTTGGCAGACTTCGGGAAGGTATCCTTCGATAGACTTCAGCAGACAATGACGCGGTATTTTTGCATAAGTTGATAAAAAATGCTATGCAATAGCTTTACCGCGGCAGTCCCCGAGTGGCACACATATTTTTTTTATTAATTATGGGTAAATAAAGATTGCCAACAAATCATTTTTTTCATTTATATTTATTTGTCGAAAACTTCAATTCGTAATTTATAAATTAATTGATGTTTCACTTTGTTAATCGTATATAATAACATATAAACTGCCATAAAGCATGTGATTAAGGTCAGTTGTAAAAAAAAAAAAAAAATAAATAAATAAATAAAAAAAAAATAAAGACAAATGGTCATTTATTCCTATATGGGGGGAAGGGGATGTCTAAAATCTGCTTTCCACAATGGCTAGCTTTTCTGTTGTTGGTGCAGTTATTTCTCAGCTTCTTCTCTTCTCTGTTTTATAGCACTTTCCAACAAAGTTGAAAAGTGCTTATGAATTCGGTTTGTTCTGGCCGTCTGGCCGCGCTCTAACTCATGTAAATATACTCGGATTGCCATGAAATTTTAGGACGTTATTGACGTTTATCCTAGCACGAACCCCATTGAAAATGAAATTTCTACCATTATTAGTTTATCTACAGGGAGAATCAAAAGTTTCGCATTACATTACAGCCTATGAGGAAAAATTGTTTCAAAGGAATTTTAAAGATGTTATACCCTGTCAAACATATTAAAATTTACATGGTTTTACGAGGTGCATTAAAATATGCATTCTATAAAATATGAGGTGAAAATGTAGCTATTATTCATTTACAGTACCACACAAAAGAATTCCATTAGATAATGGTAAAAGGAGGAATTGTGTATAACATATTTTAAATATTTTAAACTTTTTCATGTATAATAAAATTGATGTATGTCAATGAGGCTTAGTATAAATTATACGATACTGCCTTCCCTAATATAAAGTACATAGCATTTACAGGCACACACAAAAGATTTCAAATAGTACATTCTTTCCGAAGTACTGTATATGTATCCGATGATGGCTGATAAATGGATAAAATGCATTTTAAGTATGATATGCGCGTATAAATTTCACTAAATTTATGCATATTATATGGTGTGTATAAAGGCTATAGTTAATATGTAGGGCTACCCAAAAGCGCCCGCCAATGTTACTGAATATGAGCATAAATTATTAAAAAGGTGATTCTTAAATAAATTATGCATTTTTACACTGAACTGCATTAAATTTACCAAGAAATATTTGCAGAATTTAGATAAAATGATATACAGGGCCACGCAAAGAATTGGGTACATAGAGCCTATGAACGATAATTTACCAGAAAGTGATTTCAGTTGTTTTAAGAGTGTTTTAAAATAAATTTTAGTTTAAAACTGATGTATAATAAAGGTACCAGGCAAACTACAAGGCTGAACAAAGTATTCAAGTATGTTTCCATCTATTAGTATAAATTGCTGAAAGAGAAATTTCAAGCTAATAGGCATTCTTTTGCTAAACTAAATTTTCCCATTATATTGTATGTATATTAGCTGTCAGATCAAATACAGGGCTGTTCAATAGTACTGGAATACATATTTGGCTATATTTGGATTTATATCCTTATTTTACCTAAATAACGAAGTTTTGTTAAAGATTTCATGAAGCGTTGGAAAGTGCTTCATAATCTATGCTTAACGCATGATTTTTCTTACTTGTTTTCAGATTGCTCAGGAAAAAGAAAAAAAAAAGGGGGGGGGGGTATTTCTTCATAAAACCCTAAAATGAATTCTGTATTTTTAATTTTTAGCAATTTTTAACACTTTTCATCATAGTTGAAAAGTTTTTATGTTTACTTTTTGTCTGGCCGACCAGCCGAGTGAAACATATTCCTCACTAAAAGAATTCATATAGTTCATGCACAGAGCCTTTTACCGTCTTTGGACGACTATTCTAGTTGTCTAAGAGTGTTTTCAATTATATTTTGCACATTTCGCATGTACTAAACTTTTTATTTACATATTATCTACTACAGTTTTTTGTTCAAAATATCCCAAATAAATTGTCAATGTAGAATGACGCTTCAGTGACTTTACCCGGTTTTAAAACTTTCAGGGGCGGTGGTATGCTTATGAAACCGTTTAATTTTAATTCCCGAACGCCACAATGACACCAGAAAATATTTAGTAAAATATTTTCCATTTAATACATAAGTGAAATACAACCCCTTTTTTCTTATTTTCAAATAAATTTGTTGGTAAATTCTGGTGTCATTCATTTATTTAGAGATTTAAGCAATGGAAATGCCTTGCCTCTGAAAGGGTTAAACCGAATGAAGTTTATTATAGTTACAAAATACCAAAATCGCCTTCCCACACATTTTCTGATGTCCGTTCTAGAAAGAAAAAGGGAAGGGTGTTAATCACTCACAAGGGCACTGTTTAAGTAGAAAAGAAATTATTTCAAGGGGAAATGTATTTGCACTAATAATAATATTAGAAAAGAAAAGTATCTAATTTTTAAATATGATAAATAGACTGACATTAATTTTGAGTGATTTTATGAATTGCAAATTAAAAAATACATCTAAATTAGGTCAGGATTTAACAATATCTCGTATTTTTCTTAAAGAAATGAACTCTATAATTTTTGCAAGCTTTTGAAAACACGGATACAGAAATATTGTGGCCAGATTTTTACTTAGAATTTCTGGGTACAAATAGTAACGGTGTAACAAGATGACTGCCTTCCTTAAATTATAGAATCTATAGGTGGCGCTATTGCCCCTTTCAGCAAAATATCTTGAGATATTTTGCCTTCTTTTTAAAACATGAAGTGAAGTAATTTGGTGTTGAGAGTAGATTTGTGATATGTATTAGAATGTTGTCTCAACCCGAGACGTTTTTGTGGTATAACAAGATTTATGAATCTGTTACGCATTTTACCGAATATGTATACAGTGTTGTAAATAATAGATGTGATGTCTTCATTAAAAATGTGATTGTTTAAGAAGTGTTTACACTGAAAAAAATGAAGTACTCAAAAATGAGTATATTGATGTACTCATATCGATTTGAGTACATTTGGATCAAAAATGAACCTTATGCTTCCTCAGTTTTGAGGCATCGGATGCTATCAAAACCAAACGAAATGATAAGTTTGTACTTTGTTAAGATTTGCTTCATTCATAACAGCATAAAAGTTATTCATTAAGAGAAAAGCAATGCAACATATCCTGGAAATAAAAGAATAATATTATATTTTTCTTCTTTGGAAGGAACTATATTATCGAGCTTTCGCTATAACGCGTAAGGCTACATTCTGTTGTGAGTGCTTCGTCTACGATCGTAATCGTGTATTCAGCCGCGCTAGCAGCGGTTTGTTGATGTTCATTCTCTGAAAACTTCGAAAGTAAGTTACTATTTTATTGTTGATGTAATCAACTGTTTTTTGATGTTATTCATATTAATGTAAAAATTAAACTGTGCAGAATATTTTAAAGTAATTTAATAATTGCTAAAAAAATGCTCTTATTAATTTTTGAGCAGAAAATGCATGTCATGTTATCACGTGTACCGACATCATTTGGCTTCATAATAACAATAACAATAATAATCAATCCACAAGATTATTTAGAATTACTATTAATTATTATTATTTGAAAGTGTTTATTCAATGTCACATATTTTTACTTCATTCTCGCATATACTCTGCCATTTTTGATGTCATTTTATTTTATTTCAAACTGCAATTCGCCGGCGATGACGCCAAAACTTGACTATAAATAGTTCGTACAGACTCCTTAGACACTATTTAGAAATGAAAACATTAAGTCTGCAAACAAACAAAAAAGAATTGCAGAAATTAGACAAATTAGATAACAAAAATTGCAAATAAATTCATAAGAAATTGATTTTAATATTATTATTTTGTTTATTATTTAGCCCAAATTTCTTTCCATATATTTTTTACTACATAAAGTTTTTCAATAAATTTTTTTACCAATATTTTTTGCTTTTAATACTGCTGTGATTTATCATTTGTATTACAATTTTTTATGGAACCCAAATGTAGATTTTAAATGTAAATAGTTTGATCTATATTTTATTTATGTATGTGTACATAATTTAATTAACGTATTCAATAGCATATAATGGTGACTAGAATCTTACAGGGATGTTAATAATGGTGCTTTTTTCAGTTTTCTATGTATGTCATGGACAACATTCACATTCAAAGAAAGTGATTAAGGTAAAGTGCTCTGAAACTGACATGTTTAAGTAAAACAAATATTTAAAGCATTATCAATTTTTCAAATCCAAGATATCTTTAAGAAGAAAGAAAAACTCATTCTAAATTGTTTTAGAAAATAGGTAATGCTTTAAATATTTGTTAGATGTCAGCTTTAGGACACTTTAACTTATTGCTGCTCTAAAAGAATAAATTCAAAAGTTATATTTTTTTGCGTATGTTGCATTAGCATTTTTTTTTTTTTTTTATTTAAAAATTCTTTTATAGTTATATGCGATATATAATAAGTGTTTCGAGTTTCACTGATCTGTGTGTATGACCATTGGTCATTGCATAGGAAAGTTGATTGTTTATTGGTTTATTTAAACTTTAAACATACAAAATCACCAAGGTTGTGAATTCTTTGCATTTTCAGCACCAATAATTAGATTCTAATGGAGAAAAAATTGTTTGAAATGTTCTTCTCTCCAAATGGGGCATTAAAAATTGGGGTGTGCAAGTGCATGCCACATAAATAACAACAAAAGTAGCAAGTCCTTAAAATTTTTTGCAGAGTTTCCCCCAGAGGGTTTCAGGGGGGTGCGCCGTTCCTCCTGCCCTTTAGTTAAAAAAATAACACCCCTCTTGCCCCTCATCTAAAAACTAGCACCCCTCTTGTCGCTGATTCAAAATATAGCGCCCTTTCTGGCCCCGCATTAGAAAAAACGCAGCCCTTCAGTGATGATGCGGACGTGCTATAGCGCATAAATTACGCAAAGATTAGGTGAAAGGACCAAAGGATTTTGTCAAAGGACCGTGGAAAAAACTCGAATTTCGTTAAATGATCATCGACAAAAAGCGAATATTGTCATCTGAAAACAAAAAAGTGAGATTTTTTTTTTCCCAAAGGGCCGCTGAAGAAACGCAAATTTCGTCAAAATGCAACAGACAAAAAGCATGAATTTCATCAAAGTGCCACGGGAAAAACGCAGTTTTTTTTCGCGACCTTTTGACGAAATTTGTCGCTTTTTCCTATTTTTTGATGAAATGTCCCTTTTTTTCAAAATTTTTTTGTCAAAATTCTTTTTTGTTTGTTTTATTTTGTGATTCCTGAACGAAATTTGCATCTTTTCACCATCCTCTGGCAAAATTCGCATTTTTCCCACAATCCAAAAACAAAATTGACGATTTTTTTCACTAATTTAAGAGAATATTTTTTCGATTATTTGTCAAAATTTGCGATACATTTTATGTAAGATTTTTAGCAGGGCCGTAACTATAAACTTGGGGGGCCCCGGGACAAACTAGTGAGGCACCTCGCACCCGGAGCAAATTAACACTTTGCCCCAGACGCAGTTTTTTTTTTCTTTTGCACGCTGTTGTTTAAACATACACAGTATGATAAGTCCAAAAATGACTAAAAAAAAAGCAGAATCCTACTCGGCAGGCACCTGGCGGCGATGGAATTTTTGCCGATCCCACTGAAGCTAGCATAGAGGTGAAAATACAGACTTCTTATTGGTGGAATACTTTAAAGAGCGTTTTGTTTTGGTTCATTTTTGAGTTTATGTAATTTAATCATACATTTCTGTTTAAAAACAATTTGAACAATGGATTTTGATTATTTTTTTTTTCGATTTTATGTATTTATTAATAGAAAAGAAGAAAGATTTTTTAGATTTTTTTTAGATTCTTTTTATATTATTCAACTGATCAGGAGTCCATATTTTCTTCTTTATACTATATAGAGTTACTTTTGCATGCAAAACATATGTTGTATATCGATATGGAGTATATCGACGGACATGCAAAAACATTTATTCTAGCATGTTATTTTATTTATTTATTATTATTTTTTAATTATTAACTTTTAGCTAGGTGCTGGGCATTTTATAGGAAGTTAGACAAGAAACTAAAATCAATAGTTTTTTTAACCATCAGTTTGGGGCCCCTCAGCCTTGGAGGCCCTGTTACAGTGCCCCGGCGGTAGTTACGGCCCTGATTTTTAGAGTAACGACCGATCTTTCTTTTTTTTATTTTCGGAAATGACTACCTTAATTTTTCTAAGTTTTGGAAAGAAATTTGACAGAATCACAAAAGTGATCCTAAGCAAAAAAAAAAAAAAAAAAATTCACAGCAAATTTTCTAAAAGGTTACAATGGAAGTGGGAGAAAAGAGGGGGCGATTCCACTCCTGTTATGAACTATGTGCTTTTTTTTTTTTTTGCGCTTCTTTTTCGAAATTTGCATTTTTTCGTGTTTAAATGTGGCAAAATTAGCGGTTTTTCTCTATCTTTTGACAAAATTTTCCAATTTTTGTGATCTCTTAAGAAAATTTGCCCTTTTTTTTTTTTAGCAAAATCTGTCGTTTTTTCACGATAATTTAACAGAATCTGCTGTTTTTTGCGATCTTTTAACAAAATAGGCCGTTTTTTTTTTTTTTTTTTTTTGCAACTTTTTAACAAATTTTACCATTTTTTTCCTTTAACCAATTTTTTAGCAAAATTTTTAGATTTTTTTTTTTTTTTTTTTTTCCCCGATTGTTTAACAAAATCTGTTTTTCTACAATTTTTTGAACCGCTAGATTCTAGATTCAACTCTATAAAAGTGGCCTTAAAAACCAAAAAGTACCCTGAAGAATGTAAAAAATGCCCTTTTCAGAACAGTAGCGCGCTGCCCCTTTTTAAACCTGGGGGAAAATCTCTTTTTTGGATTCCTTGGATTTTTTCTTCCCAACTCTGTATGAACCCTGAGTACTCTTTTCTAATAACGCCATTAATTATAATTAATATTTCATTTTTAAATACAGAATTATTTGCAAAATGTGCATGCTTACATGCATTCATAACATGTGCAAAATACAAAGTTGAAACTTGTTTTAAACTGTGTTGAATTCAGGCACTCTTCTCCCGGGGGAGGTGAGGGAATATAGAGTTCCAAAGCAAAAATTGCATTTTTTTTTTACTATTAAAAACACAAAATATTAATATTTTTGGGATGAATCTCTCTCCCCCCCCCCTCCCTTGTCAAGCTACATTTCCTATGCGCCCTTGTGACAATTCAATTTATCCCGGGAAAATATCTCAAATTATAAGGGATTAAACAAACCAGTTCAGGATATTTTTGGGGGACAAGGGTACACTGTGTCCCTTTTGAAAAATTCCTTCTCGGTGACCTTTTTTATGTAGAGCCAACACTAATGACCAGAGCCAAGGCCTAACTATTGCACAGGCACCCGGGGACTTGTGCCATGGGCACGAAATTTCTAGGGGGCTAATCATAATTCTGAAAAATTGTAATATTTGAGATACTAATGCGATGAAATGACAAAAATGTCTCAATATATGGTTTAAAGCATTTCAATAAATAATAGGAATTATTTTTTTATATATTCTTGGAAACCTTTTTTAATTTTTGGAGAACTTAATTTTTTTGCTAGAATCAGTAAATCAAACAGTCCTTGGGGTGTGCGACAAGTGCTGCACAGGGCCTCGCACTTGGACATAACATAGTGTTTTCTTCAATAAAAAGATGAATGGTATAATAAAAGAATCTTCAATATAAATTTTTGATTTTAGTTAAGTAAGTAAATTTTAGTTATAGAGGTCTTGATATAAAACATAACCTAGGTTAGAAAAGGAGCTTTCATCATCAATTTGTCATCATTATTTTTGAAATTGATTCAGTAGTTCCAAAAATTACCCATATACATTGGCGGATCCAAGGGGGGTCGTGGGGGTCATGACCCCCCCCTGAAGCTCTTCAAAGAGTAATGTAAGTAAAAAGTGCTAAAACAGGAACGCAAAATAATGTCTAATCGAAAGAATTTGCGCTTTTTTCGAAACTCATCGAGAAAATTCACGAATTTGGCGCTCCTGATATACATAATTCACAATTTTTCCCTACCCGATCGGTGAAATTCACGATTTTTGCGAAGCGGATCCACGAAATTCACAATTTTCCATGCCTAATCAATGAAATTCACATTTTTTTGGGGTGTGATCAACGAAATTTGAGATTTTTCCAAGAATGGTCTGTAAAATTTGCAATTTTTCTTCACTTGATTGACAAAATTCACGATTTTTCGGTGTTCAATCCACGAAATTAGCACATTTTTTCCGTTTTTGTTCGATCAAATACGAATTTTTCCGCACACGAATTATGAAATTGACGAAAACTGACTGGCGAAATCTGCATTTTTTTCCAGCCATAAATTAATGAAATCCGTGATTTTTTTCTCGCGATAAACTGACGAAACTCACGATTATTCTGCAGCCTCTCAAAGATTTTTTTTAATTTTTCCGCACATCATCGACAAAATTTGTGGTTTTTTCACGCCCTATCAACAAAATTAGCGACTTTTCGTTCCGAATTGATAAAATTAGCGATCTTTTTGTTCCGAATCGATAAAATTAGCGATTTTTTCGTTCCGAATTGACAAAATTCGCAAGTTTTTTGTACTCGATCGCCCGAATTCGTGCTTTTTACGAAGCCGAGCAACTATATTCGCGATTATTTCTTTCGATGGAATTGTCAATTTTTGTTCGCCATATCAACGTAATTCGCGATTTTTTTTCAATCCCAATCGACTGTATTTTCGCTTTTTACGAAACTGATCGACCATATTTGCGACTTTTACGTTACCAATCGACAAAATTCGCAATTTTTCCGTGCCCTACCAAAAGCGATTTTTTTTGTTCCCAATAGACTAAATCTGCGCTTTTTACGAAAGCGATCGATCGTATTCGGGATTCATTACGAAAGCGATCGTATTCAGGCCCAATCGAGGATATTCGCGCCTTTTTCCGTTCTTGTCCATGAAATACGCATTTTTCCGCACCGAACAATAAAATTCGCGATTCTTAACTGATTGATGAAATCTGCATTTTTCCCCCGCCGTAAATTGATGAAACTGATTTTTTTTCTCGCGATAAACTGGTAAAACTCGCTATTGTTCTGCAGCCGCTCAAAAAGATTTTCGATTTTTCCGTGCATCATCGACAAAATCTTCGATTTTTCCCTGCCCTATCAACGGAATTAGCATTTTTTTTGTTCCAAATCGACAAAATTCGTGAGTTTTTCGTACCAAATCGCTTGAATCGCCCTTTTTTACGAAGACAATCGTCTACATTCGCAATAAATTTTTTCTAGATTCACAAGACTGGCAATTTTTGCGTTCCACATCAACTCGAAATTCGCAATTTTTTTTATTCTCAATCAACAAAATTTGCATTTTTTTCTGTTCCCGATCGAATAAATTCGCGCTTTTTACAAAAGCGATCGACAAAATTGGGATTTTTTCGTTCCAGATAGACAAAATTCGCGATTTTTTTGTGCTCAATCGACAAAATTTGCGATTTTTCTGAAACATGCATACAAAATTAGACATTTTTCGATGGCCGATAGACAAAACTCGCGATTTTCCAATGTCCAGTTGACGATATTTTCGATTTTTCCGCGCCCAGTCAACGAAATTCGTGTTCTTTTTCGCGCGGTAAACAGACAAAACGGATGACTTTTCTGCAACCTATGAACAAAATTGTAATTTTTTTCAAGTATTATAAAATATCTGAAAATTTTTGCGTCCGATCGACAAAATTCGTGATTTTTCTGTGCCTAATTGACAAAATTCGGGATTTTTTTCATGCCTGATTTGCGAAATTTGCTACTTTTTTTCGTAATTCCCTTTTTACAAAATTTACTGTATTTTAAAATTGTTTCATTAAATCATCAGTCAAAAATTGTGACCCCCCCCCCCCCTGGAGGTTGGGCTGGATCCGCCCTTGCCCATATAAAAACAGAAATAAACGTTACTCTTTTATAATAGCTTCAAAAGGTCGTGGAAAAACATGACTTCATCAGTGTTTTGAATAAAAAACATGGCTTTCATGGAAATGTGATGAAAAAAATTCATATTTTGTTAAAGAATGATTAAAAAATTAAATTCGTCAAAGGATCACAGAAATAAATGCAGATTTCATCAAAAAATTGAGGAAAAAATGCAAATTCCGTCAGTTGTGGAAAAAAATGCAAATTTTGCTAAAGTGTCGCAGAAACAATTTAATTTCTTCAAATGATGGCAGACAAAGTGGTAATCTCATCAAAAATCAGGGGTAAAATGCAAGTTTGCAAAAAAATTGTGAAAAAAAACCCAAATTTCTACAAAGCACTCAGGATAAAAGGCAAATTTTGTTAAAAGTCTGCTGAAAAATTGCAAAATTCATCAAAAGGTGGCAAGAAAATGCAAATTTCTACAAAGCACTGAGGATAAAATGCAAATTTTGTTAAATGTCTGCTGAAAAATTGCAAAATTCATCAAAAGGTGGCAAGAAAATGGAAATTTCATCAAAGTTCTGAGTAAAAAAAAAAAAAAAGTGACTTCTGTGTGCTTTAGACATGCTAGTTTTCGAAGGAAATGCAGAATTCTGCTTTTTCGGCGGTGGATTTTATTCCTGGCTCCTGGGATCTATGCAATTATGCATTAAAATTTGTTGACATTTTTATCTTGGGGAGGGGGGAGGGGGTAACAGATGAAATAAACAAAAACTTGAGTACAAACCGTGCTAAATTGAGCAAATTTCATCGAAGGCTTGTAGGGAAATGCGCACATTTCCCCAAAGGATCTCAAAATAAAAACTAAATTCATCAAATGGTCATGGTCGTGGAAAAAATACTATTTTCTTCAGAGGATTGCGAGAAATAACACAATTTTCATGAACAGGTCGCAAAAAGATACTCAAGTTTTATCGAAAGACTGTGGAAAATACTTGAATTTTGTAGAAAAATCATGTGGAAATGTGATTTTTTTTTTCTTGTTGATTGACACATCCTGCTACTTTTACTTGTGACTCATTGGAAAAACTTTTCTGGGGCTAATCAATCATTTTCATGTTTTTATCCACAACCGATAGTTAATTTTCAAGATATTTTCTTTCTACTTATTCTTTTTTGCGACCAATTAAAAATAATTTTGTAAATTTTCGAACAAAGTACTTTATGTATTCTTTATGTATTAAAAAATATTTGCATGTAAAATTATAGAAGATAAATTTTAGTCCCACTGAAAGAGGGGGGGGGGGAAGCACACTAGCTGCACAATTATTTATGCGCTAGTAGATACAGTACAATTATTCTGAAATTACCTGAATACCGTTGTATTTTCTACTAAAGATTATTATTTTCTGTTAAATTTTGTCAAATTAAGCAGGGATATGTTTTGTTTAAGAAAATTTTATATCTTTTAACTGGTCAGGTCGGACAGATCCCGGATAAATATTACTTATGTACTTTGTCTATAAGAATTTTAAAAAAATAAAGAATTGAATATAATGTTCACATTGATAGTAAATAATTTAGTGTGGTGCACAATAAAGTTACTGGAAGAATGTTTATATATGTTGCCTTTTGCTGAACTGTACTCTTATATGTTTTAAATTTCTTTGATTGATGCAGAATACAAGTTACT
Organism: Maratus speculifer; assembly: GCA_964019185.1. Lineage (NCBI taxonomy): Eukaryota > Metazoa > Arthropoda > Arachnida > Araneae > Salticidae > Maratus > Maratus speculifer. The sequence continues at coordinate 267,719,016 of OZ025296.1, read as the reverse complement.
GTATGATGAGAAAAAGAGGGATAGCTTGTGCCTTGAATTTGGAAGTGCATCATATTTAATAATCCTACTGAAAGTAAGAATATAGTATTGATTTATAAAAAAATAATTTTGTTAAATTATTTCTGGGTATATAATAACAGATAAATTGCCTACTGCATATTAAATATTGTATAAATATTAAGAAAATGCCTAAAAATCTGATAAACTGGTAATTTTATTTATTTTGCTTCCCGTTCGTGGCCAATTTGAAGATTTAAATGTAAAATTTAAATGTAAAACCAATAAAATAAAATGCTACAAAAATCTTTCTTAAACTAAGTTTTTGCAAAACTTATTTTTTTCAAGTTGCAAAATTTAGTCCATGCAACATTTTTCGTCAGTGATTCTGTAGAAAGAAAATGTGAATTTTGTCAAATATTTACAGTAAAAAAGTGCAGATTTCGGCAAAAAATTGAGATAGAACAACATTACCTATTATGATTGTGGGGCAGGGTTCGATTTAAGCGGTATCGCATCGCAATTTGCGATTCAAATTTATCTATAATGCGATCCAAGAAATGCATTAAATCGCAATCATTGCGATGCATATTTCCCACACCCTTTGTTATGTCACACACACTTAAAATTTAAAAATGTTTTTACACGACATACGTTGTGCTTTCACTCTCCCCAAGTGTTTATTTACAATGGAAGTACAGCAAAAAGCCATTGCTGGGCGCAGTTTTCCCAGTAAACACATGATTTGTTCCCTCCCTGACGCTTTGATTGATTATTGAATCACTGTTACTCGCTAATCACGGCGTTTGCTCATAGAAGTTTGACGTGTGTGTTGTAGTGGTTCTAAAATGAACAGTGCGCAAATTCTGACCCCACTTCTTCGCTCCGACCGTTACGCGTTTGTTTCTCTCTCTTTTAAAAAATATTTTGTAAATTTTCAAGATTTAAAAGTTACATTAGCTATTTTTTACTTGCTATACAAAAATGTCTAACTGCTATTCAAAACTGACTTTGTATAGCAGTTACTGCTATGCAACTTTCTTTTTCTAAATCGACCCCTGTTGTGGGAGAAATAATTGTGAATATCGTGAAATGAAATGATCAAAGACAATATTGCAAATTTCACTGGTATTTACTCCATTGGGTTTAAAAAAAAAAAAAAAAGAAAAAAGAAATCAAGCTTTTTTTACAAGTATAAAAAATGCTGGAAAAAAGAGGAAACTCTAAAAATCATATTAATATTTTCAAAGGGAAAAAAAACTAAATATAGAACTGTTACAATCATTTATCTTTTAATAATTTTTTAATGGTAAGTTTAATTTTTTGTGGGAGATCAAATTTGTTTTCTCAATGTATATTACTTGCATTATTATTTACATTATTATTATTATTTGCATTTTTTTTTCTTTTCAGAAATTTGTTGTGGTCTTGTACTGTTTGTTGCCTTTGATATTGATTGCCTCAAGCTGTTTTTAAGAAAATTGGCTCCAAAAAGTCAAATTGGACCGACAAGTGCTCAGTCTCTTGATAACTTCATCCAGTTGTGTAGGTATGTGGTATTGCATTATTTATTTTCTAAAAATAAAGATATATACAAGTTGAGCTAAAGTTCAAAATATATGCTAGATTTCTATCTAAGATAGAATCCCTCAAAATTTATTCGCTAATGATTCTATGGTAACCATAGGCCAAAAAGAAAAAAAAATTTCCAATCCCTTTTTTAAATATTTTTACAGGATAACACTGTTCGGCATTAAAATCCTCCCCGTAAAAATAATGATCAACAGGTAATATCAATAAAATTACCCTTTTCATGATAGGTTTTTATTGTCTTGTGCTATGTCTTAATTGACGAAATCTGCATTGTTTTCTCTTAGCAAATTTATGAGATTCGCTATTTTTCAAACGAGAAACTGGTGAAATTCACAATTGTTCCATAGCCAATAAATTTTTATTTGCACCCTTGAAAAAATTAGCAATTTTTTTCATGATCATCAAAATTGGTGTTATATTTTTCATGTCCAATCAATAAAATTCGCCATTTTTCAGAACTTGATCAACACAACTTGTGTTTTTGCCTTGTTCAAATGACAATATTTTCTATTGTTCTGCACCCAATCAATGACAGTCGCACAATAAACAGGCAAAATATGGGATATTTCTGCAGTCGAACAAAGTTTGTAATTTTTTCACACATCAACAAAACTGATGGTTTTTTTTTTTTTTTTTTTTAATAGAAAAAAAATCATAAAATTGATAAGACATTAAAAAAGTTACTGTATCTGATAAGGAAATTACCACTTCCTAAGAATTAATGTTAAATGTCAGTTTGTTTGCTCTATGCATTTATTGTCAATAATTGCTTATGAACCAGCAAATTTTAAGCAGGGAAGGGGGGGACAAAAATAATTTATTCTTTTCATTTAAGTAACTGATTCATTACTTACAGGTTGGAAAAGGGCTAGAAAAATTTATGAAAGAAGATAGTCTGTTGGACGGCCAAAGGAAGCAACCATTGATTCATTCTTGCCATCGGAGAGAGGTGCAAGCCTCAACAATTTTTTTTCATTTTTGAAGATCATAGCATAGAGGTGCTTCAAGAGATGCATCTTTGCTTCAAGTTGCATTTCATTTTCAATTTAGAATTCTCACCTTACTGTTCTAATGTGTGGTATTTTTAAAATACATTTTATAAATGTGACTTGAACAGTGATGTTCCTTCATGTGTAAAAGACTTGAAAAATAATATCTATGTAAATTTTAAATAGTTTTCTTTTTTATATTTTGCCCTGTTTTTTTATTGTATGAGTCCTGTTTTAAAATTTTGTTCACAGGGTTCGTTAATTTAAATCAGCTTGATTTTAATCATGATTTAAATCAATTGAATTAAAAAAATCATTGATTTAAATCAGTTTTTCTTTTAAGTTATTTTTTAATAAATTTAAGATGTAAACAAACATAATAATGGGCTTTAATATGATTTAGTTTTATATAATATATATTAGAGTTTCCCCCAGAGGGTTTCAGGAGGGCGCTCCGCCCCTCCTGCCCTTTAGTTTAAAAAATAGCGCCCCTCTTGTCCCTCATCCAAAAACTAGCGCCCCTCTTGTCATTCATTCAAAAGAAATAGCTCCCTTCTTGCTCCACATTTGAAAAAACGCAGCCCTCCAGCGATGATTCCGAACGCGCTACAGCACGTAAATTATGCAAAAAATTGCCTCATACGCGTCCCGTGGGACGGGTAATTTCGTCAAAAAAAAAAAAAAAAAAAAGGCATGTTTGTTAAAAATTGCGAAATAACAACTAATTTCCGGCAAGATTTGCGAAAAAAGGATAATTTCGTCACAAAGCAGTAGATTTTCTCAAAAGATCGTGGAAAAGACAAATTCCTTCCAAAATTGGGATAAAACGGAAAAATTTGAAAAATGAGTTGCAAAAAACGTCAACTTTCGTTTAAAAAAAAAAAAAAAAAAAAAAAAAAAAAAAAAAGATAAAATGGCAAATTTTGTCAAAAGATTTGCGAGAAAAAAAAAAAACCCGGCAAATTTTGTCCAAAAATCACAATAAAACGGAAAATTCTGTAAAAAGTTTCATCTTTTCGCGATATTTTCATGAGATTTGTCGTTTTTTGTGATATTTTCATGAAATTTGACAGGGTTTTTTTTGTGTTCATAGCAAAATATGCTATTATTTGCGATCTTTTAACAAAATGTGCTGTTTTTGCGATCTTTTAACAAAATTTGCTGTTTTTTGCGATCTCTTAACAAAATGGCATTTTTTCCTCTTTTTTTTAAACAAAATTTAGTGCCCTTAAAAATGAAAAAGTGTCCTCGAAAATGTAAAAAGTGCCCTTTTAAGAACAGTAGAGACCTGTCCTTTTTTAAACCTGGGGGAAACTCTGATATATAATCAAACAACTTTCAGAACAATAAAGCTTAAGCTTTGTAAAAAAGTAAAATAAATGTAAAGTTTAGAAAAACAAAATGCTTTCAAATTTCATTTGAATCAAATTATAAAATAATCTTGCAACAGTAAAGAAATCTAAGCTGAAATATATTAAATATTTGAATATTTACTCATTAGTATTTTGAAAAAACTTCTACAAGTCGAGGTAAAATAAAATTGTATGACTTTATGTGCTGTACTTTGGTAAGGCCTGTTATATTAAGATTTGAGCAAAATCTGAATCAGTCATTTATTTATTTTAATTTAATATAATTGATCTCAGCCCTTTAGAATGGTGGAAGGTATTTTTGTTACAGTTATTGAAAAGGCTGATACTAAAAAACTTACAGAATTAATGATCAAATAGCTTTTTACTGCAATAGATTTATCTACTTCCGTAGAATAAATGTTTTCTGCCTTTGGTTTGGTACTTTCAGAAATTAGAAATCAAGAGATAAAACTGTTAAACCGCTGCCATCGAAATGCTCAAGGCCAGAGGACACAAATTGTGACATATTCACTAATTGACTGACTTCTCACTAGTGGTAGAATTCTCACTGGAAAATTTTGAATAGCAATTTACTTTGAGAAGACAATTGAGAAGTCAATTGATTAGTGATGACACCTCAATTTGTGTCTTCTGGCCTTAAGTATTTTGATGGTAGCAGTTAAATTCATTCTTCTCAGTCAGCACTTAATAAAATTTTTATGTGTTGCAGATTTTTTATTTTAATTGAAATACTGAAGGTTGGATTAATTTTTGACAACTCATGTGTAGTTTCAAGATTTTTTTCATAGCCTAAAATTTTACTTTGAAATAGTATGAATCATTTATGTAAATTGTGTAATATTATTAATAGATAATACTCATAACATGCATGTCTATGTATGTGAAATTTACATTATTTAAATTAAACAAAAAGTCATAAAATAAAATTAATGTGTGTCATTAAAAAAAAAAAAAAAAATCAGATTGTTTTGATTTTTATTAAAAAAATCACGAACCCTGATTGTTAAGTTATTGTTTAAAATTATAGGCTAAACTATTTTTCACAGTATTGCAATTATTTATTTATTTTATGTATATAATTTTAGCAAAATTAATGTTTATAAAATGTTTTGTACATTTTGCAAAAGATCTTTCAGTTCTCCTTCTTATCTCTGTTGGCATATTAGGAATCGTCATTGGGTCGTAGAACATTACAAGTGTTATTATAGATTTGTAAGCAATCATTTAGGAAGCTATATAATTATCAGAGACACTTAGAGCGATTCCATGCAAAAGATGAAACATCAGCACCCCCACAGAGCCAAAAGGTAGAAGAATTTTCAGTCAGTCAGATGATGGCTTTGTTATTAATTCTGATGTAAACTCCCCTTCAAAAAAAATTCTAAATAAAAAACAAAATGCTAGGGAACTGTTTTTTTTTGTGTGTGTGATGTGCAGTATTGCAGTGAAGCTTGTAGCAATAGTGGGGTTCCTTTGAAAAGTATTATTTCATCAATAAAGAGAACTTCAAATTTGATGTGGGATACAGTAAATTATTTAAAGGGTGAGACAATGAAATTTATAAACCAGTCTGTCGATCAAACTGATGAACAAACGAAAGCTTTTATAGAAAAATTTGATTATTGTGGCGAGTTATTTTCAAAATTTGATTCTAAATATAAAATATTAACAACTTTAAAAGAAAATGGCCGCTTTGTTAACCCCACTAAAATTGTTCTTGGCTCACGGTACGAACAAAAATTAGATAAAAATGGTGTTCCATGTCGAATTCTCAGAAAAGAAACTTTCCAGTACATTTCAATTGGATTGATGATAAAACAAATTATTTCTGTTGGTGTATTTATAAACATGTTTGAAAACTACAAATGCAACAAAAGCATAAGAGACACTACTTTAAATAGTATTCATGATGGATTTTATTATTATTCAAATCCAGTTTTATCCTCTATGGACACTATAGCTATTGAGAGTTATATATAGATGATGTTGAGATACTAAATCCACTGGGATCCCATACCGGTATCCATAAACTGGGATTTGTTTATTTTACCATTAAAGATATACCTGTGTCACTGCAATCCTCTTTAGATTCTATTTTTATTACAAATATTCATTATGCTCTCGATGTCGAAAAGTATGGTTATCAACCAATTTTAGATCCACTTATTCAAGAATTGAAGGTGCTTTTGAAAAGGGGTGTTGAGTTTAAATGAAAGATGCATAAAATTGCACTGTGGCAAATAGTGGGAGACAATTTAGGGTTAAACAAGTTGTTTGACTTAGTAAAAAGTTTTTCGGCTAATTATTGTTGTAGGTTTTGTCTTGTCCATAAAGATATTATGCACAACATGATAAAAGAATACATTAGTCTATTGTGTAACAAAGATAGCCATGATGCACATGTTAATAATGTCATTGCTGGAAAAATGACAACCTCAATGTGTGGTGTTAAATCTCATTGCTTTCTTAATGAATTAGGTTATTGGCATGTTACAACTAATTTAGTTGTGGATATTATGCATGATTTATTTGAAGGTTGGTGTGCCATGGGAACATTTTTAATTTTGAACCAGTATATTTTTAAAGACAAATTTCTAACTCTTAATCAATTTTAAATGATCATATAATGAATTTCAGTTATGGTAAATGCGATATCCGCAGTAAACCTACTTCAATAAACCGAGATAAATTATTCAATTTTGAGGGCTCTTATGGCCAAAGCTCGTCTCAAAGGTGGTCATTAATTAGAAACTTACCCTTATTAATTGGTGACAAAATTCCACATGACAATGAATTTTGGTAGTTGTTCCTTGTAATGTTGACAATAATTGATACTTTAGTGGCTCCAATGATTTCTTTGCCAGAAACTTATCAACTGGCTGAGAACATGGCAGACCATCATAAAATTTTTCTTGAACTCTTTCAGAAAATTTCAGTCCATAAAAACATAATACTTTTCATTGATTATTTCTATTAAAATGTTTAATAATTAAAATAAACTCACCAGGAAAAAAAAAAAAAAAACTTTAACCAAAGGGTTTTAAAAAATTTTAAACAATTGATTTGAATTTGAGAAACTGTATTTAAATAATAAAATATTGTTTTTTACTACTGTCACAGACACAAAACTTCCTGCTACTGGGTTTTTTGGTTTTTTACTAGTTTCACTGTGTTATTTACTAACAAATTTTGAACAATCTTTCATTTCATTGTTTTGTCAAGAATTGTAATGTTTGCAATGTTTATTTTTTATCAATGTGGCTATTTATAATATGTGTGATGTTATTTTTTAATTGTACAAAATGTCAGTATGGAATAGTAATGTTATGTTAAACATTGTTTAGTTAAAAATTTTAATGCTTACAATGTTTTTTTAAATCAATGTGGCTATTTATAATATGTGTAGTATTATTTGTTAATTGTATAAAATGTCATTATGAAATGGTAATGTTATTTTAAATATTGTTTTGTCAAATATTGTGATGTATTCATCTATTTTTTTCTAATCAGATATGAATGTGTAAAACTTTGAAATATACATAAACTAATAAAAATATTTAAACATTTCTTGATATGATTTGTTGTAGCTTATATTTTACTTAATTATGGTTCCCAGCGTCCTAGAAAATCAGGAAATTTGCAAATATTTTCTAAAAAGCCAAAAGATCTTGGAATTTTTTTTTAATGCAAAATTTATCAAATTATTGGGAGGGGGGGAAGCATGAGAAATTTCAAGAATTGCATAAAAAAATGTCTTTTATGATAAGATTGTAAAAATAAGTAGCAAATTTAATTATGTGCGTTCATTATGTCCGACAATTTTTCGAGATTTTGATCAGGGATTTTCCTAGTCATGTTATTACATTGCGAAGCACATGTTTTTGGGTGAAGGTGACGTTTAACAAGAAAAACTTTGAAAATATTAAAATTTTTAATAAATATACATGTAATTACAATGTTTCATGTTCTAATGTATAATTTTGTATAAAAAGCGATCTTAATTATGAATTTTAATTTTATGCGAGATTTCATTATAAGGTATTTTCATTGCATTATTATACCCATTATATAGTATAATGCATTAATATATATATATATATATTTTTACTATAAATGATTACAAATATTGATTCTTTTTGAATTTTTAAGCAGTCCTCCCCTCCACACCACCCTTTTCTGAACAGCTGAGGTTGATCCCACATTCAACCTCCTTTAGTTTTTAGATTTCTGTTTTATTTTTGATAACTTGGAACCAATATCAAAAAAGTAAATTACTTAGATTTAAAAAAAAAAAAAAAGTTGAAAAGGAGGTAAATATACAGACAGATTGACCTTAGCTATCTATTGGTGAAAAAATATGTAAAGTATATTACAGAGAAACTTTTGCCATTGGTTTAACATAAGCTTACAAGTCTTAACAAGTTATTATTATTATTTTTTTTTTGAAGGAGGGGGGGGGGGGGTCTAATGCTGCAAAGTTATTTTCATGATGGAGGCTTATGTGTAAAATACCATTTTTGGTCTTCATGATGGGATATAAACAGTTCGGACATTTATAGTCATGCATTGCTTGTTGAATTTGAGATTATATCAAAAGGTCAAAAACTTGTGATAAATCTGATTCAAAAACTAGAAAATTAAAATTTTAACTTTCATTTTATATAAACCATTTCTAACACATCCAATTTAATTCAAATATTTTTTTTTTAAATACTGAAATATCCAAACATACAAATAGACAAAAGACAGACCCAAGATAAAAAAAAAAAAAAAAAAAAAAAAAAAAAAAAACAATAAAATTAATATTAGCCAATAGGTTTCGTGTGAGTGAGGTCTCAATGTATAAATTTTCTAAGGATTTAAAATTGCATTTACTGTATTAAAAAAAGACAAAACACTGTCTTACAAGTGTAGTTCATCTACTACAAAACTAAGAACTTGATTTTGAAGAATTTAACATTTTCGAAAAAAGTTATGCTTCATAAAATTAAAATAATAGGAATTGTTTCTTTAGTTCATGAGATTCATGACTGAAAGAGACCCTCTTATACTGGAATTATACTTATTTGCTATATTGTTCATATCATTATGAACTAAATTTGTAACTTTCATTTTAAAGTATATTGAGAATTGTGATACAGGAATTGCTGGAAAAATCCGAATATTATTTTTCAAATTGGATGGGTACTTAGCTTAAATTGCACATTTTATGTCAGTAAAGGAAAAATATTTTTCATGGAATATGCATCTTCTCTTCATTGAAATGAAAACGAAATATCAGTTTTCTCAAACTTATACTTGGAAAAAAATATTTTAACTAAATGCTTTATTTTATACTCTCATTTGGCACAAAATCAACTTTAAAAATGAATAATAAATCTTCAATCTGAAACATATGCATAGTCAATAATGAACATATTCTGTATTGGATACATTAACGTCTCATCAAAAACAAGTATGTAAAATTGCCTATTTTAATGCATGCGAAAGATAAAAAATTAATACTTACAGGCTAAAATTTGAACACTTTTGAGCAGGGTTAGAACCCCCCCCCCTTTTTTTTTCCCCTGAAAAGAACCTTTTTTTAAGCATCCTTTCTTTTTATATATGCATGCATATTTATTGATAAAAATAAACATTGTTAGAATATAAGTTGTGTAACTTCATTTTACAATAATTTAAATAATCCAGTGAATTTATGTACAATATTGAAAAAATTCATATTTTAATTTAAACAGTATTAGCAAACAATCTCGTGTTCAATGAATAAACTGCTCTACACAGTGAATCATTGATACTCTAGAAATCTTTTTAAACAATCTTTTGATTAATAATTATAAACATTTGGATGCAGCTTGATAAATATAATTCCATAGTTATTCAAAAAATATATTTTGAATAATTCTTGGGATTTTGTTTTTTGTGTGATAATATGAGAATAATTCTTGGGATTTTGTTTTTTGAGTGATAATATGAAATCAACATTTTTGGTCATTAAATTCAACAAGTAAAAAAAAAAAAAAAAAAAAATTATTATTAAAATGGAATAACTAGCATCCAATTTTTGAATACTTTTATTCAATTTCATATTTTGATTTTAATTCTTCAAGAAAATCTCCCCAACTGAGAATTTCTTTTACAGCTTGAGCAAACTCTTGAAGATCATTGTGTTATTGTATTAACTACATTAAATTATCTACATTTTTTTAATTAAATTTTTTTTATTCTAAATATTGAAAATTTTAAAATTATTTTATCATTGATAAATTCACATTTTTAAGGCTTTTTCTTTAGAGCAATAGATATGTTCATCAATACATACCGATTTTAATCCTATACATAATAAAAATGGCTTAAAAACACCATATCTATAATGCTTATTGCTGAAATGATGTGTCAAAAGTAGAAATTATTTCTATCCAGTAATCTGAAAAATGTAAATTATACATATAAAAAAGAGAAAATGTCGCTAGTTTTCTTTAAAAAAAAAAAACCTATTTGTCCTCTTGAGAAAAAAACCAGTTGGTTTAAACCATACCAATCCTGCTTTTGAGGGATCGAAATTAGCACATAATAAGGTTAAATTTGAATGCATCTATGGGATCAAAAATGAATACATATTTGAGCACTTCTATGTGGTCAAAATTAGCATATAAGTTCAAATTTGAAAACATGTATGTGATCAGAAATGAGTACATACCGGTTTATATTTGAACACTTCTATGTGATCAAAATTAGCACGTAAGTTCAAATTTGAATACATGTATGGGATCAGAAATGAGTACATACCAGTTCATATTTGATCACATCCATGTGATCAAAATTAGAACATAAGTTCAAATTTGAATACATGTATGGGATCAGAAATGAGTACATACCGGTTCATATTTGATCACTTCCATGTGATCAAAATTAGCACATAAGTTCAAATTTGAATACATGTATGGGATCAGAAATGAGTACATACCAGTTCATATTTGATCACATCCATGTGATCAAAATTAGAACATAAGTTCAAATTTGAATACATGTATGGGATCAGAAATGAGTACATACCGGTTCATATTTGATCACTTCCATGTGATCAAAATTAGCACATAAGCTCAAATTTGAATACATGTATGGGATCAGAAATGAATACATACCGGTTCATATTTGAAGACAACCATGTGATCAAAAATGAGTACGTGTGTTTCTCAATTTTGAGTACATTTGCATCGGAGCTATTTTGAGTATGTGACATACTCAAAATTGAGTATTTTTTACTCATTTTTGAGAACCCAGTTTTTACAGTGTAGTATTTATCCGACGAACACCTCCCACAATGGTAAATTTCGCTATTTTAAAAAGAGAGCAGGGTGCATTTTGTCAATTTTATAGAGGACAGGAGGTTCAACTTTTTAAAAAAGGCCGACGGGGAACAAACACCACAGGTATTACTGTTTTTTGTAAAATTAGTTTAAGAAAGTATTTGCTAATTAAAATAATGTACTGGCTGATGGAGAAGCCGGCGCAAATAACATATTTCTGGTAATGTTAGAAAGTATTTCCAGGGGTCTGTCCAGATTTTCCTTACAGGATCCTGTTTTTGAGAAATTGAGAAGTTTTTCTTATCTTATATTTGTGTAAATTTTAGCCAAAATTTTGTAAATTTTAAATTATCGAAGCATTTAAATTCTGCCCTTCATGTTATAAAAAAGTTAAGTAATATGTTCTGGTGAGTTAGTGAGTTCAACTGTTTATTTACTGGCCAAATTTTATTTTTAAATTAGGTGTGATGAAAAAATTCTGAGAAAGGTCTATTTATGAGATAAATAATTTTGTGAAGGATCCTGTTTTAGGATAAAATGTTTAGTGAAGGGTCCTGTTTTAAGAAAAATATTTCTAAAATTTTCCTAAACATATCCCTCATAGTTTCATAGTTTATGGCTAATATAAGATTTTTTTTTTCACCCTCTTTTATTTAAATCCGGTTTTTATACAGTTCATATATTCACAATTTTATATACACCCTTTTTCTGTTCTTGGTATGCATTTTGAAAGATTAAAGAACATTATCTAAAAACAATTCTACACACTTTTCTACAGCGATGAAATTACAGCAGAAATGGCAATACTACTCCAAAAAATGCGCATATCTAATCTTTTAAAGATAGGAGATTCAACTCTCCAGGAGACTTGTGTCTTTTTTATGAGCGACATTTTTGAAAGAATTAATGATTTGTTGCTGCACAGAGAAAAAAAATGTAATTTAACAAATTACATCGACCATTTGGAAAATGATATTTTCAAAGACTCAAATTTTAGACTTAAGTAAATTTTATATTTAAAAAGAAAAAAAAAATACTAATAAATATCATTTTCATGATGATCAAAACATCGAATACGTAATAATAGAGTCCTATAATACGTACGCCATGGTCTAATATTCCTGGACCAATCGAAAACAAATTTTAAATAAAATTTCAGTTTTACAATTTTCGGTACTACAAATTTTTAAACTTCTAAACATCACACATTTTCAATTTTTACACCGTTGTATGGGGTAAAAAAGGTACCTAAATGCTATTTGTTTGAAAGCTGTATCTCAATTTGTTTCAGAGTCATTAATTTTTTTTTCTGTAGTTTTGAATATTATTTTTGGCATCGTGAGAACAGAAATATTTCATTTCTGGACATTAAACATGGACCAATCAGGAAACGAATAAAATCAACAACATCACAAGATTTCAGATATCTTTATTCTCGACTGACAAAAACAACCATTTTCCAAATGGTTAAAAAATAGATATGTCACCCCCTCCCCTCCGAAGGCATTCAAATTAAAATAATTTACAAGCACTTTAAAAATTCAAAAAATTACCACAGACTTTGTAAAAAATTAACCTTTTAATGCCTCATCAACATCACAAGTTCAAAGACAAATTTATCGCTGTAAGAATCTTTTACATTTATTTGTTAAATGTTGCATTACAGAGGCTGTTTAAGTATTTTTGGAACAATTTTGATGGACTGCACAGGTACATGAAATTTCTGGTTCTCATGTATTTTATTCAATAGCCCTTTTTCTTAACATTAATGTTATTGATATCATTTTAAACTTTAAATCTGATGACAATAACAAATTTCATTCCGATAATTAAAATGGGATTCGTTAAAAATATTAGAAAACTTCATTGTGGGTATAAATCAGGGCTAGAAAAATTTGAAAAAAATTACATGCCCAGTCGGGCATGTGGTAGGGAAAAATAGATGCCCGAATAAAAAATTTACATGCCCAACTTTTTTGTACTTCTAAGTTTTATGATTGTAACTTTAAAGCTGGTATTTTTTATATATCATAGTTCATAAAATCATAAAAATACATACCAAATATTTTTTATTGAAGGAAATATCAAACTCGTATGATTAGAGATTTCTTTATTAAATAATTCTCATTTAATAAATAAAATTTACATCATGGAATTTATTACACATTTTTTTTATTATATTATAAATTACTGTTACATTTAGTTAATATAAAACATATAAATCAAATTTCAGAAGACTGAAAAAAAATAATTTTCGAGAATTGTTTTAATATTGATGACTATTGATAACCGATCGCGAAAAATGAAGGGGGGGGGGGGGAATGTCGATGTGAAAGAAAAAGTTGCGATGTCATTCATAATAATTGTTACCGATGTTGTGATTATTCATAATTAGTTAAAGTACTTAAAGTTTATTTACGTGTTATGTTTTGTTTTTAACCTTCTCAAATCGTCAATAGCGTACATTATGCGAGCCGCCATTGCTCGCGGGTAAATATGTTGCTCCATAACTTTTGAAAACCGTTATTAAAGAATCACTGGTACATCGGCGATCACGGCACTTAGTTACGTGAGTGACGTTCTATCCTGGCAGCCAATGCGGTAGCGGCTAGCGGAGAGTCTTTCTCTGCCGTTCCATCGGAGAAAAGGTGTGTACGCGCAACGGATGTGCGCAGCAAAGGCTATGCTCCTCTTCTATTTTCACTTGTTTTGACGAAAGCTCAGTCGTATTCCGGCGCTGACCGATAGTATTGTAAATAAAATGTCTACTTTTCGTAAGGCGTCCGTTAATTTACGAAGTTTGATCATTCTTCTTCATGATTTAGCTTATGCCAACCTATTTAAATTTAAATGTGGTACTTTCAAAAATACATGCCCGTTCGGGCATGTTGATAAAAATAATACATGCCCGATCGATAATTTTACATGCCCCGGGCATGTCGGGCAATAGATTTTTCGAGCCCTGGTATAAATGCGTGTGGGGATTATTTCCTCCATACTTTCTAATGAGCAAATAAATGTTATAATATTAGCACGCAATTTTTCAAAACTTTTGGTGATTCTTTTTCAGTAAAAATCAAGAAAAAATTAATAACGTTTTTTGAGAATGGGAGATTGGGATAGAAATTTGTGTATCTGTGCTTACTATAGAAGCCGGGATACTAGAACTTCCAGGTTGCTTCTGTTATTTTTATGCTCTATGTCTGATTTTATATGCTGGAAATTTAAAAAGTTTCCACAAGCCTTGACACCGCTGATTGCTATTTTTATGCGATTATTTGTGCTTTTACAATCTCTCTTTCTTTCTTTTTTTTATATCCAAATGTTATCGTGATCTGAAATCCACCATTATTTTAGCTATGCTATTAAAAACAGAATTAATAAGAAAACTTAAAACTATAAAGAGTACTTACGCTTGGAAAATTGCTATGGCTTGGGTTCCTCAACATGATTTAGTCCAAAGCGTACACAAATTCATAAGCATAATTCCAGCCTAAAAAGATGACAAGCGATAGCTATAATTTCCATTAAGATAACATTCTGTCACAAACAAACAATTATTCTTACACATACATTCACACTAGATATTGTCATCATGCAACCAAATCACGCATGGAAAAGCACTAAAGACATCGACAACAAAACTTCTGGGTTTCTGTACACCTACAGAGAAATAACGCACTCGCACGTCTATAATAGATATGAAAGAAATTGAGTGGGATCTTTTATCAGGAAATACTTTATCTTCGAGTCTCTTATTTTTTCCCCTCGAAAATAAAAGGTCTAGAACAAAAGGTGAAACCTGACAATCACGGCACGATAAAAATGTCCCAAATGCAAATCTGTAAACTCATCAGAAAAGTGCTTTTCTTTGCCCCGAAATTCACTTTCGATTCCTTTTCGGGTATTGTGAATTTCTGGAGAAAATCAGCACTTATCTTTCAATTTTAATAATAGGAAAAGTGAAAATATGAATTCATATAGAGATAAGAAAGTAGTTTTTGAGATGTTTTTCAGGTAAAGATAAAAATAACACCTTTGTGATATAGCTAAATAAAAGAGGGGAAAAATGATTGGGAAACAAAATTAAAATCTTTTTTTCTTTTCTGATAAATAAAAGAAAAAAAAAGCAAGTTGGAAATTTCACGTTAAACGCAGCCAATGAGGTGCGTTCGTACTACAAGGAAGTTTTTAAAATATCCAGTTCTTATTGTAATACTATACAGTACTTCAGATAACAGTATTGTATCCGAAATCTTTTGTGTGTCCCTTAGAGGTCTGCACGGGCCGAAATTTCCAGGCCAGGGCCCGGCCCGAACGAAAAAAATAATGGCCCGACCCGACCCGGCCCGAAAGTTAAAATTTCGGCCCGAGCTCGGCCCGGTCCGGAAAAAAGTTTAAAATTCGGCCCGAACCCGGCCCGGCTCGAGTGAATTTCTACAGAACATTGATCTTTAATCTTATGGAAGAGTTCTGACCAAAAAAAAAATTATATTAGTCTTTTTTTTTTTTCATGTTTATAATCTCCATTTATGCAGAAGTGCCGTAGGCTGCGATATTTATGCTTTTAAATGAATCTTTGTTTGTTGTATGTAAATGTTTCAGTTATCACTAGTATTATTAATCCATATTCCCTGTAATGGAGACAAAAAAATCGAAAAAGCGGTATATGGTAAAATTTCCAAAGACGAAATCGCTTTGGAAAGAAAAAAAATGCATTACCTTCTTAACAGATGTAAATGTTTAATATATTTTTTCTCCCGTATTGTTGTATTCATTTTGCATGGATGAACATTTTAAAAGAAACTTTCAGTTTTCAGTTTTAAAAAAAATTCCGTCATAATCATGTTTTTTTTTTTTTTTTTTTTTTTTTTTTTTGTGTGTGTGTGTGTGTGTGTGTGTGTTTAATTCTATTTTAAAACGCCTAGTAATCTACGATTCTTTAAAAGGAATAAATTCTAATGTTTAATTGTAGAATAATGATGGCTTAAAAGTACATGCTTTTTTTGCAGAAATTTTTGGACAAAGCCAAATATTACTGATCTATAAAAAGTCGAGAAACGGATTTTCATATAGGAAGATTCAATAGGAACTGATTATTTTGGTCCATGAAAACTAGGAAGAATGGAATCAGTCTCGGCTTCGTACGGAAAAAAAAGTTAGGCCTGGCCCGATACTCCAGCAAAAAAAATAAGGCCCGAGCCCAGCCCGGTCCGAAAAGATTAGTGACTAGGCCCGGCCCGAAAGGATTAGTGACTAGGCCCGGCCAGGCCCTAGTCACTAATCGGTCAATAGTCTTCAGAAGTAAGGCCCGAGCCCGGCCCGGCCCGAATGCCATTATTGGAAATCGGCCCGAGCCCGGCCCGTGCAGACCTCTAGTGTCCCTGTAAATACTGTCTTCCTTCTATTACACAGGGAGTAAGTTATAGTAAACCCTAGCAACGTATATCAATTTCATAAAATGCAAAATAGTTTAATATTATTAGAACGTGCCTCAAACGGTATTTCACCCTATACTATTATATAATGAAATACTTTTGTGTAGCCCTGTATATTAATAACAAATGTTCTTTGTACCACAGATTGTACAGAATGTATATTTTAGTACACACTTCATAGATGGATATCAATTTTATTGTGTTCGACAGAGTGTAACGCCATTAAAATACCCCTGAAACTATATTTGTCATTGGCCGTAACGTAACGGAATACTTTTGATTGTTCCTGAGATTAAACCATGCATCTGATATTCATAAAATTTGAAAAGGCTCGACAAAATTATGCAACAATTACATATTTTAAATTTCAAATGATTTGGTTGGGTAGTTTTTACTCTGTTATATGCGGACAGACGGACGGACGGACGGAAGGACTGAACGACGACTATAGGTGCTGCGCATTTACATAATTATAAATGCACCTAAAAATAAAAAAGATAACTTTTAAATTATAAAATGCCAGAATGTTATTGCTTTCCATATTATAAAATAAGTTAATAACTTTTAAAAAAAGATGTAAAAATTTTTTTTTTTTATCAGGTGTATGGTGATAACAGCAACAGAACATTTATGAATTATTTCATGTATAATTTTCCCCCAAAAATCTATTACGCAAACAGCATTTTATTTAAAAATGCAAAGATATAAATCTAAAATTAAATTTTTGTACTTTACACAATTAAATGACTATTCTAGAAATTTTCAGATGAGCCTCGCTACCTAACAAGTGATAAATGAACAGCGTCCCAAAAGCAGCTGAAGAAAAATAAATCTAGTTTCCCGGAGGAAACGCCCTCATTATTTACAGAAAATGTAATAAGATAAGTAAATTTTTAACATCAAACACGTAGAAATTATTATAGTTCCATCGTTTTATTTTAAGGTAATTAAAACAGTGCGTTCTTTCCATAATGTTTAATTCAGAAATAAATAACAACCTTAAAGTACCGAAAGTAAGCCCTCTCTAAATATAAACCCTCCCCTCATATATTTTATAAGCTTTATAAATCCTAGGCAATCTATAAATTTCAAGTATAATTTCCTCATCCCCACCTCCAATTTTACCTACCTGATTTCACAATAGTTCCAATTATAAGCATCCCTTAAAATTATTCGAATTTCCTGTATGCTAAAGGAAAATTTACTTTAGGTATTTTACGGTGTACTCTAAATAGCTTTCAAATTAGTG
The DNA here is from genome assembly GCA_964019185.1 of Maratus speculifer. Taxonomy (NCBI): domain Eukaryota; kingdom Metazoa; phylum Arthropoda; class Arachnida; order Araneae; family Salticidae; genus Maratus; species Maratus speculifer. Next base: position 267,701,067 of record OZ025296.1, on the reverse strand, counting down.
ACATTTTTTGAAATGCGCAAGAAAACAAGGTGTCTTTTCTAATGCAAGCGTATATTAAATTCATTTTTCAAATATATAATACATATTTTATAGGGATAATATAAAATGGGGGACTCTGCCCCCCCCCCACCTTAGACATTTTTAAAGATATACTTTTAAACTAAAATGTTTTCATTTAAATATGATCTTTGTTCAAGCAATACATCTTCATTCAATTGAAACAATACAAAAAGTTTATACATAGATGTGTCAGGGTATTACATTCAAATTCCTTTTCCTTTTATAATTTTAAAATAAATTTCCTCTCCGCAAAGACGCCATACACAACTTCATTCACGTAATTTTCAGATGCTCATGTCATAACATAAGCTGATTTGCTGTTGAAGCGACAGCTCAGAGAGATGAACTCGTAAAGTTTGAGTAGACGAAAAGTTTGAGGATTGGATTTCCCCGACTCTCTTCCCTGTTCGAATATAACTCCAAGATTTTCTTTGCATCCTTGAATCGTATCAGAGAATACCTAAAATCGCTTTTAAAAAAGTGAATTTTTAGCTTTTAGAAAATTTTTTGCAGGAATGGCTTTTACATTGAATACCAATAATCATGTGATTACGAGAATAATAATAATAAAATTTCCCGCTACAATGAAACAAAAATATATTGTTGCATCACCCTATCCTTTTAAAGTTATAAATGCTTTTCTTCACTTCACTATTAAGTAAATTACAGAATTTGGCGTCAGGATTGATTCGAATTGTAATAATAATTGAAAATATTGAACACAAATAATAATAGTTTAACGAGATAGTCTCCAGGAAATTTTCTAATTATTAAAATGTTTAGAATATGCTCGAAAAATCGTCTTTTGTTATATCTGATATTTAAGTCACGAGAAACAGTTTATTGCGTTGATCTCACAAAAAGGCTGATCAAAAATGTTAAACACTTTTTGAAATCATATATATATTTTTTTTAAATCGGCGTAGGTTTTCATGCTTAAATTTTCCAAGCTACTGAGGTTTTGATCTTTGCAAATTAAACTGGAATTTAAGTTCGAGAAAAAACTTAAAACTTAATTTTTTTTTTAATTTCAATTTTTCAAACAATTTTGAAATTTAAAAATAAGTACCAAAAAATTAACTTTAAAACTTCAAGCAGCTGCCATGTCAGATTTTAATTAACATGGCAGCTGCTCTGCTACATATTTAAATGACAACGTCAAATTTTAATTGACACCAGTCCACATTTATCAATTTTAGATTTGAATTTCATATTCAATGTATTCTAAGGGTACAATCATTCACTTCCATTTACTGTGCACATCATGTGTAATGAATTTTAAATAAATTTAGATCGATTTAGATCGTTTTTATTCCCTAAATTTAGTGGTTTGTGTATGTCTTGTCGACGTCTATACAGAATTTCAACAGAAGTAGTCCATTAAAAGCGCGATTTCCATAAAAAAACGTACAGCCCCTGGACATTGCTTTTGATAAGCCAAGATTTTGAAACTATTTGAATATGCATTGCCTTTGATAATGTACTTATGGGCAAAGTTTCATTAAAATCAGTTTCGTTAGATAGCACGTGAACTCGATCAAAAAACGTAAAAATTTTATTTTTGCTTCTGCACCTTCCTTTTGTTAACTTATTTGCGACCAGTGGCGTGCCACACAAAAACATTTTTCGGTTGATATCACTTTTTTCAAACAATTGCCTTTACTTATAAAATCAGGAAAATGCTCTAATTAAATAAACCAAACATGACTTCATTACTGATACCAAAAACACATCTTGTACGCATCTTTTGAAGGTGCGTATGCGCCTGTGGTTCCGAAAGAGTTAATGTTTGGACCTGAAAATATATGTGTTGTTACATTGTCATCGATAATGAACCTCTATGCAACATATGAGGAAAATCAGTTCGGCTCGAAACAAAAATTGATTGCAAGATTTGACACAAACAGACAAACAAGAAGCAAAGTTAAATATATTAAGTCCCGTTTTAAAGTGTAACAAAAAATAGAGAAGGGGGTTTCTAGACAAACAAACAAAACACAGAAACAACAACAACAAAAAATATATACACCGAGTTTATTTTTCAAGTTTCAAGTACATAAAGCAAAAGTACCTGAAATGGAATAGTAAACTGGTTACAGTGTAAGTGGGAATCCAGTGGGAGGGCGATCAATAATGATTTGACTGAAACAAAGGTCACTTAACTTCTCTCATTATCACACAAAAAGAAAGTAAGGAAAAACCGGCATTTTGAAGATATTTTCAAATACCTTCTACTTCCATAAAAATTTCAAAGCATTTTATGAGTAGTCCAGGGCGGAAAATATTCAGTATTTTATTTGCAATTTTTACTTATTAATTTATTTAAGAATGGAACAGTTTTCAGAACAAAAATTTTTAATATAGATGATCACATTTATTAAATAAATGAATAAATAAAATAAAACATGAAGGAAAATGAACTCTACAGCTATCTCATATATTTTCATAATTTCATCATAAAAAATTTTCATATAAAAAAAAGAAAAAAAAAAAAAAAGAAAGAAAAAAAAGAAAGGCGAATTTTAAGGAACATTTTGGCGCCCTGCATTAGAGTACAAATTACTTCGCAGAAAATTACATTTGCAGAACTAAATCTAAGGAGGGCTAAGGTTTTGGAAAAGATGTGCCTGTAATTCACAGCCTAATCGCCTTTATTAAAACGCAAAATATAAACACGCAACATTTGTTGTCAGAAGTTTACGTGAAAGAGAATTTCTAAATATATCAACATGAAAAGGATCGCAAAACTATTAAGAAACTACTAAGAAATATTAATTACAGTCGAACCTTGTTAACATGAACCTCAAGGGTTACAAAATTTTGTTCATGTTAACAGTAATTCATATTATCAGTATCAAATCTTTAAATTCGTTTTTATAGGGGACTGTGAAAACAATTCATGTTAAAAGTAATTCACGCTAAGCGTGTTCATGTTAACGAGGTTTGACTGTATTAAGAAACATTTAAAAATAAATTCCTATCAACAATTTATAAAAAGATAATTTAAACAGTTATTTATTTTTTATTTATTTGTTTTGTTAGGGGGCTATGCCCTTTTTAAGATAAATTTGAAACACATCAACATTAATAAAAGACGAAATAAAATTTGTGTTAAACGGGGGGTACAGGGGGAGACTGATTCTCTCGTACGAAATTTCTCTTTATCTCTTATAGTGTTTAACTTTTCTGAAATCCCCCAGTAATGAATAAATTTTGAATGTTTAAAATAATATAATCAAAAATAAAGGAAATGTAGTTAATTAAACTTCAAAACGAAGGAATGGCAATGATTTCCTCTAAGGAATGTATCAACTAAGTACAACACCCCCAATGAAAATACCGCGTACGTCCGCCCTTGTTAGTCCCTAGTCCGCGAAAATCGGGCTAATTTAAAAGTAGCATGACTGAGATTCAAAGTTTCTTAAAAATTACCAAAGAGGAAATAATGCATCAGATCTATTCAAAATGAGGCTATTTGAGAAATATAGATACAAAATGTTTAAATAGAAAATTTAGGACCATGAAAAACATTTATTTATTCATGTAAAAGTTAGATGCATCATCGTTCTCTGTAAAGAGCAGATGTTTGGGTGGGTGGACTATATGCCATCTGTCCGCTATATGGGGTTTCAACAGTTGACATTTTGAATTCATTCACCTTTTTCAGCTGACATTCACAAAACAAATATATTACCGGGACAAATCTCAATGGATTTTCATTCTTTTCTTTATTCTGGCCATTATATATCTTTGAAAATTGGAAAACTTGGCATATTTTAGCAACTAATTTAGCAATTAAACTAATCAGATAAAGCAATCCCAAATTTCCTCTATCTCATATACATGTTGATATTTCCTGAAAAATGCCGCATAGCAACGCCACCGGTTAAGTGATTGAAACTAAAACCTAGTCAACAGCTTATATCAATGGTGTCAACTCATGTCAATTTGCACTAAAAAGTAACCAGCAACAAATTATACCAAGGACTAACTGTATCTAAAGTTTTGTGAAAATTCGTGCATTAGTTCTTGGGATATAGTTATTGTGGAAATTGCGAAAAATGCAGCCCAGAAGCGCCATCTGTTGCGCGATATACATCAAAAACTAATCAGCCACAGTTTATATCAAGGTCTAAGTAAATTTAAAGTTTTGTGAAATTCGGTGCATTAGTTCTTGAAACAGAGTGCCCACAAAATTTTTGTCACAGGCAGACTCATAGACAGACATTTTCTAAAAACTATCAAATCTTGTTCAGGATCTTCTAAAACGTATAAATCCATTGAAAACTCGGAAGTCAAAGTTTTTCATGAATTCAATACTTTCTTCTTTTAAAAATAGAAGAAAGTAAAAAGGTAGTAATGAATTAATTGTGGCAGCGAGTAATATAAGCTCAAAATAATTACTTTGATATAAGGAATACTAAACCAAAGTTTTAATACTATTTAAATAACAATACTTGTAAAAGCTTTCAATGCATTATTTCAATCATTAGGATAGCACCCACATTATTAATTTTTATGAACGTTATTGATAGCAAGGAATCATCCATTAATTACATCACACGTCGAAAGGGAGGTACCTACAAAATGCGACACAATGTTCCAATGTGAGTTAACCAGTTGTAGCACCCTTATGTAAATAAGAAAACAATTAGGCATACAGAATAAATTAAATTCATAGTAAAATGTATATTATTTTTGTTAATCAAATAATGTTAGACATAACTTTCCTTAGACTCACAAAAGCTTGAATTTAAATGGACGGCTATATGGTATAGACTATGGTTAGACGGCTTTATGGTATCTATTTCAGGATATAAGAGCACGAAAATAAAATAAAATAATAATAAAGCTAAATTAGCTCTAAATAACAATTTAAACTAGGCTGATGTGGCAAATATACTAATTTACATTACAGACTAACTGATTTTGAAGTTTGATGATACAGAGTTTCCCCTAGGTTTAAAAAAGGGCAGGGCGCTACTATTCTGAAAAGGGCATTTTTTACATTTTTCAGGGCACTTTTTCATTTTTAAGGGCATTTTTTTAGAGTTTAATCTAGAATCTAGCGGTTCAAAAAGACATGAAAATACAGAAATTTCATCAAAAAATTGAAAAAAAGAAAAGAAAAAAAGTAAATTTTGTTTAAAGATCGCTAAAAAAAAAGGCAAATATTGATATAAGGTCACGAAAAAACGGCCAATTTTGTTAAAAGATCGTAAAAAACAGCAGATTTTGTTAAAAGATCGCAAATAACGGCATATTTTGCGAAAAAACGTCAAATTTCGTGAAAAAACGGCAAATTTTAATAAATGGTCGCAAAAAAGGCATATTTTGCTAAAAAATCGCGAAAAAACGACAAATATCGCGAAAAAAACGGAACTTTTCACAGAATTTTCTTTTATATGGCGATTTTTTGGATGAAATTTGCCGTTTTTTTTTCGCAAATCTTTTGACGAAATCTGCCGTTTTATCGCTATTTTTTGACGAAAGTTGCCATATTTTGCAACTCATTTGACAAATTTTTCCGTTTTATCGCGATTTTTGGAAGAAATTTCTCGTTTTTCCACGATCTTTTGAGGAAATCTGCCGTTTTGTGAAATTTCTGACGAAATTAGCCATTTTTTTGCGAATCTTGCCGGAAATTAGTCGTTATTTCGCGATTTTTAACGAAACTTGCTGTTTTTTAGCGATTTTTTGACGAAATTACCCGTTCCACGGGACGCGTATGAGGCTATTTTTTTGCGTTCCGTCGCCGATTTTTTGCGTAATTTACGCGCTGTAGCGCGTTCGGATCATCGCTGGGGGGCTGCGTTTTTTCAAATTTGGGCAAGAAGGGCGCTATTTTTTTTAAATCAATGACAAGAGGGGCGCTATTATTTAAACTAAAGGGCAGGAGGGGCGGAGCGCCCCCCTGAAACCCTCTGGGGGAAACTCTGGATGAAAATTCGTGCATCAGTTCTTGAGATAGATCTATTGCTATAATCATGAATAATGGCGCATAGCATTGTCCGCTACCTGTTGGGCGATTTACAACAAAACGTAATCAAAAATATATTATATCAAGGACTAATGGAATCTGAAGTTTTATGAAAATCCGCCCTTTAGTTTTTGAAATATAGCTATGGTAAAATCCTGAAGGAAAAAAAAAAAATAATCAGATCCAGTTTATATCAAGGTCTAACTGAGTCTAAAGTTTTGTGAAATTCCGTGCATTAGTTCTTAAGATGGAGTGCCTACAAAATTTATGTCACAGACAGATAAACATTTTGTAAAATCATATTTTTTGGAATCTCTCATCCCTAAAACGCGTATATCAGTCAAAAGCCGAAATTCGAAAATTTTCACGAATCCAATACTTTTATCTAGTAAAGATAAAAGAAAGTAAAAATGGGACGCCACAACGTAGAACAAGGAATGACCCCAAGCGTCACATGTCACAACCTCTGACAATACAATGTGTGAAAACCTTCATGAAATTTGCTTCATATAAATAATGGATGAACTTAATAATCGCAATGAGAAAAATATTAAAATAGCAATATGTGTGTAATATATATACACGTTTTTATTGAAATGTTGATGCACATAAAGTATTAAGCACAGCTATTATTTTGGAGTGAATGTATTTTCGAGTTTTAAAATAAACAATTGAGACAAAGATGAATTTAGCAAAAAAAAAAAAAAAAAAAAAAAAAAAAATTAGACATACAGCTGAGATAATTAAAAAAAATTATCAACATTTTCGTGACCAGTTAAAAGATAGTTATTATAATAAGAAAACCAAGAAATTTAATGTGAAGAAGAAAGAATACGGAAATAAATATACAATAGAAGACATTTTAAAGTAATAAAAAACACTTAGGAGAAAAGTTAACACGGATAAACGATTGAAAAAATTAGAATATGATTTATTTCTTTTGTTAACACAAATACATTTAAATAGAAAAAAGAAAAAACCCATTAAATTTTTATCTTTTTTTTTTTTTTTTTTTTGTCTAAATAGCTTTTATAAATCGGAGCACGTATATTATGCTTATTTTAATGTAGCTGCTGGGTATATACATTGGACAGCTAGCAAGTCCAGATTCTTGTAATATCTTTTACTTCTTTTTACAGCAGGAGGGTTGCGTGCTATGAACTCTTGTTTCTGTTCCCGCTGAACAATAACGTTTATGTCACATATATGCAAAGAAGAGGGTGATGCAACCAGAAAGCATGTAACCGATTAATTCGAACTTTTCCATTTAAAGAAAAGAAGTACTTCTCTTAAAGAGAATGAACGACCTTGTTTTATTTACCCAGACATTTGTTGCAAAACCGCAGTTTCAAACTGGTATTGGTTGCGATTTCTTTTTTTGAAAATATATATTATTCAGCATGAATTACGGTAATACGCAATTGCAAGCATTCATTCGAAATTGTGCCAAGATCTTGAAAGAAGATAATGTGAATTCTGAATATACATAAGGATTTTCTTTTGCATTGATATTATATTTATTATAAAACAATCCTGATATAACATTTATAAGTGCATGTATGTATCTACATACATACATGTATGTGTCTACTACATACATTTTAATGTATATGTATGTATTTACATACATATATATTATATTATGCCGATACTGTTACGAATTATTAAATAATTTTTGGGGATAATTTAAACTTTGGATACCTTATTATATAGTAATAAGAAAACTAGTCGGATGTGGTAATCCTAAAACTTTCTTCTATCTCATGCGTGTTAATGCTTCAAAATTCGCTACCACACTGCCAAAATTAAATGACAATCTATGCTCATCGTAAAGATTCTAAAGGCATGAAAATCCGTGCTCAGTTCTTGAAATAGGCCTGTTGTGGATATCGAGAAAATTGCAACATAAAAACGCCACTTGTTGAGTGATTTTGATTTATACCAAAACATAAATAGCAAAACATAAATATTTATCAAGCTATACTTGAATCAGAAGTCTGATGAAAATTCGTGCATTAATTCTTGAAAAAGAGCTATTTCAGGAATCGGGAAAAATTCAGCATAGCAGAGCCAACTGTTGGACGATTGACACCAAAATGTAAACAGAACTAGTTTATATCTCAGATTTACTGAATCTGAAGTTTGATGAAAATCCGTGCATTAATTCTTGAGAGAGAGCTATTGCAGAAATCTTAAAAAATGCAGAATAGTACTACCTATTGGGCAATCGACACTAAAATCTAAACATCTATTCATACCAAGGATTAACTGAATCTGAAGTTTGATAGAAATCCGTGCATTAGTTATTGAGACAGAACTGTTGAGTAATTCGTAAAAAATGGAACTTAGCAACACCATCTGTTGAGCGATTTACACAAAAACTAATTAGCATCAATCTATATTAAAGACTACCTGAATATAAATTTTTGCCAAATTCCGTGCATTAGTTCTTGATGTAATGCGCACGCAAAACGTATGTCAGACACAGACACACAGACAGACATTTTGTAAAAACATGGTTTTTGGAATCTCTGACCCTTAAAATGTGTAAATCCTTCAAAAACTAGATATCGGGAAAAAAAAAAAAAAAAAAAAAAAAAAAAAAAAAAAAAAAACCGAATCTAATACTTTTTTCTTGCAAAGACAGAAAAAAATGAATAAATAAAATTTGACCATGTTTTCGGTTAGAAATGTTCTGTATAATTTTTTGAAAAAATCTTCTCTTGTGCCAAACAAAAAGTGCCAGAAATGGATTTTACAAATGAATATTCAAAAAGTAAATTGTTCTGATATTTATTGTTGTGTTTCACAAGTAAATTTTAACTTTTATACTATGTCATGTTTGACAAGGGAGTAAAAATAACATTTGCTCAAAAGCAAGCATGCTCCTGCCTTCAAAATAGCCTTCTTTGTGCCGTAGAGGCAAAATTTCATTCGAAAGAACTAGCACATCCTTATTTTATAGCGTTACTAAGAATTTTTTAATGCTTTGAAAAGGAATTTAATAACAGAATTTTCTCCGTAAATAGCTTTACTTTTTTCATTTATTATTATGGTTTTATGATAACAGTTAAGTAATTGTTTACTTCATTTATTTTAGAATTTAACGTTTTTACAATTATAAAATAACACATCTAAAAATCAATCAACAATACATCTGAGAATGTCCATTCGATTATCCGACATACCACTGGTCCCGTGTGTGTCGGATAATCGAGAATCTACTGCATATAAAGGTGATATTTCTCATATAAAGGTGATATTTATGGTGATATTTCCCTCCATAAAAAATAATGAAAATTCAATTTAAATAACAAAACATAAATACGTTTTGCTATGTCAGTCTCAAACTTTATGAAATTTAAATTTGTTATCTTTAGGTTGCTTTCGAGCATTAAAACATTATATTTCATATTAAAACACTGAACAAACTTTTGTGAGAAGAAAAAAAAAAAAAACCTTAAAAACATCATAAATTAGTAAGATATGCAACCCCGAAACTTTCTTCTATCTCATGCATGTTAATATCTCAAAATTCGTTACCACAGTGACAAAATTAAATGACTGTCTATGCCCATCATATGGATTCTTAAATCATATGTTCATTCAATTGTGTGCATAAAAAAAAAAAAAAAAAAGATATAAGCATCGCATTTTTCAAACAAATCATTAAATTTCGGCACGCAACCACCCACTTAGATGTCTGCAATCCAAATTCTCAACCCAAAGAGTACAAAAGCAATACCTGTTGACCGGTATACACCTACATATAAGGATCTATTTATGTGAAAAAGTAACACAACATGAAGTTTGATCAAAGTCTGTCCTTTAGTCTTTGAGATCAGGGTTCTCGCTGTCGCTCGCCAATGCGCCAAATTGCGACTAAATTCTACATTTGGCGAGTAAATACGAGATTAGATTCGCCAAATTGCTAGTGCTCAATTTTTGCTTTTTCTTTCGTTTCTTTTTCGTTTTTCATACATATGCATATATACATATTTTTAATATATACATTTTTTAATATATTTGTAGTGGATAGTTGAAATTAGATTAATAACAATCTTTTTTGCAGTTATAAAAACTTAGGTTGTTTTAGAACATATTGAAAAAAAAAGGGGGGGGGTTACATTAAAGGATTAAAGATAATTTTTTTGTGCAACATGGCGAATCTGTTTCGCTAATACTTTTTTCATTTGGCGAATGTTTTTTATTTTTAATTAGCCAAATTACTAACGTTGGTCAAATGTCAGCGAGAACACTGTTTGAGATATAGCTATGACGAAAATCGTGAAAAATGCAACATAGCAGCGCTATCTGTTTCATAATTTACACGAAAACCTGATCAGCAACAACTTATATGTAAACGTCTAAATGAGTCGGAAGTTTGATGAAAATCCGTGCATTCGTTCTTGAGATAGATATATTGCAGAAATGCCGAAAACTGCAGCATAACAGCGCCACTTGTTGGGCGATTTACACCAAAAACTAATCAGAACCAAATGATTTCAAGGTCTAATTGAATTTAAAGTTATATTAAATTACGTTTTTTAATTCTTGAGATAGAGCGCCCACAAAATTTTTGTCACCTAAAGACAGACATTTCGCATGCACTCACAGATGAAAATTTTCTAAAAAGAGTCAAATCCTGTTCAAGGCTTTCTAAAATCTAAAAAATATATAAATCCGTCTAATTTTTTATCGAATCCAAAACTTTTTTTTTCTTCTAAAGATAAAAGAAAGTAAAAATAATGGGAAATATGCCAAGCCTTTCGAAGAAACAATGTTAAAAATTTAATTACATATGAAATTTAGCATAAGAAAGGGCAGGCGAAAATATAAATAAATAAATAACATTTCAAAAAGAGTTAAACAAGAATATTTGTTAAAATATTAAAAATACAAGCACGTATGTAGGCGAAATTTTATTAAGTTTAGACTCCATCATACTTTTACTAGTTAAACGTATCAGAATATTTGCAAAGAAAATTCGAAACTCTTCTTAATAAATTCATATTTTATTCATCACGAAAGAATTTTCATCTTCCTTTAAAGGTTCGCGCGGCGCCAATAGGAGAAAATGGAACATTGCGAGAGTTTTGGAACGTGCAATGCTTGGCAACGAAATAAAACGTTTTAAAACTTTTTTTTTTTTCTGAATTACAAAATATATCGAATGTAAAAGGAAAAAAAAATGCGTGATAAAAATTCCTAGAGGCATGGAATTGAACGTTTAACGGAATTATTCAAATGCGTTAATTTAATTTCCAAGACTTAGTGAAATTTACAGAAATTAAATAAGTTCATATTTTATTGCATGTGTAATTTCGATCTAAGTTCAATATATGGTTCAAGCAAATAGTACATTCAGGCAGAGATAGAAGTGTTTTTTTTTGACAGGAAAATCATTATAATTACACTATAGAAAATTAGTAGTTTATTAATATTAAAGCAGTTTTATTTACTGAATTTAGTTATTTGGATTTGAAACATTTACATAAAAACTAAAATGAAAACATTTATATGTTCAATTATATTATGTATAGGTTTGTGTTTATTTTATTACCACTTACAGACATTCATAATAAAATATAATTTGGAAAAAAAAAAAAAAAAAAAAAAAAAAAAAAAAAGAAGAATAATTTTTTTATACTCTTTAATCTGAAGTCCAGAAAATAAAATATTTTCTTTATGAAAGATTATTTAAATGAAATTTTTTTAAATAAAACGTTAAATTTTGCAGAGAAATCAGAACAAAAGCACTTGTGCCGAGAAAATCCCCCCCCCCCCCTTCCTTCTACACTATATTACACTTGTATCTTTTATTATCTATAAACAGAAACCTCACCTCAGCATCTATCAGGTATTTTAAGATTAAACTTCGCGGCATATCCCCTAACGAAACGTGCAAAGCTTGATTAATAATATTACAAATACGTCAGAAAATGTATTATACGCTGATGTCATAATAATAATGGCAACCATCTTCGCTTTTATTGTTCCATAGCTGCCAACTTTTACGCATTTTTGCTACCACTAAAATTGTACAGAGATTTTCTGTCTGTTTAATCATAAGATTTTGGCTATTAAATAAGACAATATTTACTATAAAATTTTTGTGGTAGGAAAAATGCGTAAAACTTGGCAGCTATTGTTGCAGCTTAGAAGTTGTTCGTATATCACTTCTAATTATAGCACAATTTAATTTTTCTTACATCATCGAACAGCGGAAAAAGAAGATTTGTTTGGAAACAGTAACCTAATTCAATGACTTTTAAAAAAAATTATTTTAAAGTAATTTCAAAGCATGATTTTTTAAAAATATTTATCTCAACAAATTTGCCGTGAAAAGAGAAAATTAAACTTTAAAATTTACAAAAAGCCTCCAATACTCCTTTAAATAGAATTTTAAAGGTTGCTGTTGTTATGTTGGTGAATATCGTCGTTTTGTATAGACATTAATTTTGATTTTATTTCATCGATTTTTGCTGGGACCGAAGCAAACATGAATTGCAAAATAATAACACTATAATGATACGAGTCGAGCTAAGCCTAGGCATGCTAATTTCAGCGTGTGTATATATATATATATATATGTGTGATGCTTCGAAACAGCGAAAAATAAATGCTTCTATATGAGAATAAAAATAAGTAGAGCACAAACATTTTTCGAATATTTTAAAAAGGTTTTCCAAAATTTTTATTTCAAAACAGCAAAAGAGAAGTTTAAATTAAACATTAAAAATATATAAAAAGCATCAAATAAAATGGTAAAATATACAGGCACTAGCAGTATTCCAGGTTAATAACATTCATATCAAAATATAAATGCATCACAAATACGTATATATACAAGTTTATGCATAACGAGTAAATTCAGTAACAAATATTAATATGCATTACAAACATATTTTAAATATCCCATTCCGGCGTTCCTCAGAGAAAGTATTTAATTAATAAATATTTTAATGCCGAACTAGCAGGTAAGATGATAAATGTGACATAATTTCACATTTTAGCTTTAAGGCATTTTGCAAAAAAAAAAAAGATCTTTGTACATTGAAGCTTTCACCACTACTGGATGTAAAATTACATTAATACTTATATCAGAGCTCATTTACAACCACACCTTACATTTTTTGAAGATTAATATGCAGAAGATAAAGATGTACATTTTTCATCGTTCAAAGAGTGACGGTTAAAAGAAAAAACTAGTCTAACAGTCTCACTATTTTAATGATTTTATCTTCATTTCACACAGAGGTAATGTAAAATTCACAGAATTTGCTACAAGTCTGTCACACGTTGGTATTTTCAGTTTTACTTTCATAATTAAGCTGTGAATACGTTACCTTAATATATTTTAAAAGGAAAAACTTTCGCGGCTTTGTTATAGGTGTTGCTTTGGTGCAGTATTTTTACTTACCCATCATACGTAGTATAGGGTAAGTCTTCAATCGTTTTGAAAATCGATTTTTTTTTTCCCCTTCATGGATTTACACGTTTCAAACACTGGAGATTACGAAAAACAAGTTTTAGGGGGAAAAAAATGCCTTCCGTTTGTCTGTCCACCTGTCTGTCAAAGCTCTATCTCCCGCATAAATAGAGATAGAGATTTGCAATTTGGTGTGTACTTAGTATATAATAATGGAAAGAAGCCTATTAAATATCATTAACTTTGATTATCCGGAACTATTTTTTTCGGGCTCTCGAAATATTCTTTCTGATGAAAGTTACATAAAAAGTTTCGATTTTTTTTATTTTAAGAAATGGCTGTAAAAGACAATAAAAATATAAATTTTGCATAAAGAATGAAATCGATCGAGTAATTAGTTGTAGAGATATTTATAATCCTATTTTCCACAATCTTCGGTTTTTCACGATCCTGTATTTCATTCAAATTTCAATTCAAATATACATTTTAATTGGAACTGAAAAACTTCACCCGAGTCAGTAAACTATTAGTTAATAGGCTTATCATTTTTAGAATTAAAATATATTTCTTTTACTATTTGATTATGACGTCGATAAAAAACTATCGCCAAACTATAAGATTAAATGTCAATAATGACTTATTTAAATGCCACATGCACTTGACATTAAAAACGTTACATGTGTTTGCGTATCATAACTGATTTTTAATTTGACGTATTATTTGTATTTTTATTAATCTTTTACTAATTTATTTGTTCTTTCATTATTTAAAATAAAAATTATGCCAATTTGTCCAATTTACGAGTAGTTTGGCAATTTATATAATTTGTCGAAGTGGTTCGATGGGATAATCAAGAAGTATCCACAATTACGTAAATGAGCATTATTATGTATTAAAAATATTTAAATATACGTTTAAATTTTATTTTTGAATTACAATGCATTTTATAAATAATTTACATGTGTTTTATGTTCATATTTTATAGTATGCATATCCATGATGGGTAAGTATTACGGTGGTCCCCAGCGACTAATTTATTTAAATTTGCAACGTTATGCTACAGTGTATCATACATGATGAAATTACTATTATGACTAATGTATCTTAAGTAATAGTAATAATTCCATTGTAAGATATAAACGATTAATTATGAAATCATTTTCATTTTAAACTTACTTGCTGGTTGTATTTTAATGAATTATCCTGCTAATAAATTCCATCCAGATAATATTAAATAAAAAGAAATACAAATCACATTTACATAAGCCCTATAGAAGAAATAATCAACGCAATGTTGGCTTTCGTCTAGTAACCTTGCACTGATAATTATTTACATGAAATTAATTAGAAATTCAAGGAATTATTTGACATTTAATACTCTAAGATAAGATACCAGCAGTGTTTTTCCCTTCTTTTTCTACAAATCGCGGTTTGTAATATTATTTCATATTGAAACAATTTTAATGAAGTCAAATAGATACATGGGAGTGGTTCAGACAACTATGCATTAAGCTCAAGAAGCAATCCAATAAATAAAAAAAAAAAAAAAAAAAAAAAAAAAAAAAAAACATTTCTCCCTTCTTTCAGCAGTTTATATCAAGGTTTAACTAAAGCTTCTTTCTTTCTTTTCTTCTTTTTTTTTTTTTTTTTTTTTTTTTTCTTTTTTCAAAAAATTAGTAATAGTTTCTGGCTTTAAGATTCTCACTGCATTGGAAAAAATGAGGTACGTACAATACACAATAAAATGTTCACACAAAATTACTACAAAAGATATTTCTGCAAACTCTATGTTATATTAATAATCTTCAAAACTGTTATTAGAAAGGCAAAACTGCATTGGCTCTGTTTGGAGGGAGGGGGGAAGGGATAATAAAATCCTAATCTGAGATAGCAGTTCTAAATCAACAAAACAATGAAATATGCTATAATATAATCATTTTAATATAGTATGAATGAAAAAAAGTCTAGAATTTGAGCAAAACTTCATATCGTTAATATAACGGTCAGTACCGTGTATACTGGTGGGCTCTCCTGAGCAAAGGCAGATTAGTATAATCTGATTTCTGTCGTATTAGTCTTAAAAATAATGAATAGTAATAATAAAAAAATAGAATTCAAAGAAATCAGTTTGACCAAAAAAAAAACTAAAATTCATTTTTATTATTAGCTTACAGGCTATCAAAGCCTAAGTGCTAATGTACCCGCAGATTCTGAACTTATGTATGTACGCAACGCGATAAATCTTGATAGAAATATCCGATTTGCTTCATATTTTGTAAATAGGTTCAGTCTGATAAGATGCTTCCCTCATTAATTTGGATGTTCATTGGTTAAGTATAAAAAGCGGAACGGAGGTCTAATCTTCCTTTACTTTATATAAATGGGTTTTTCATGCAAAATTATCTGATATGCTTCAAATTTGGTATACAGATTTATTCTGATAAGACTCTTCCCTGATTAAATTTGGAGGTTCATTGGTTAAGTATAATGTAGATGGAACAGAGAAGGAGCTAATCCCATTGTAATTTAGTTAAATGAGTATTTCTTTTACATGTAGAATACGCGTGATACAATGAGTGCGAATAGCTTGTGAGCTCAATGCTATTAGTTTTACTGATACTTTTCTTTTTATCAATGTTAATATTTTTCTCTTTCCAGCCTCTGGTAGCATTTCTGGTAATATTTCTTCCGCGAAAAGTGTTATGAAGTTTTTCTAGGACACGGCAGCAATATGATTGGTTTTAGTTATTGTAAGTGATTATTTTCAAAATCATTAATACGTCTCTGATAACAATAAGAAAATAGAAACACCTGATGCCAGTTTGGCGATAGATTTTTTTAATGTTAACTTTATACAAAAGCTTTATAGTTAGTTCTCATTGATCCATTTTACTTTTACTTTTAATTTGTTAACTCAGATACCTCAATGAATAGACATACTTGTTAAATTTACGCTCTTCTTATAAGAAAAACCTACCAACATTTTGAAAAGCACAAACGGGGAGAATAAACAAAACATATAGCTACTTCAAATTTTCAAAAATATATAATGGATTCCTTTTTTTTTTTTTTTTTAATGTAGTATTTGTAAGTGAGAAAGAAAGAAGAATAGAAGCTTGAATTCCAGCGCTATTCTGCTTTTATAAAGCCTTGAATAGCTCTCATTCTAATTTTATTAGAGTTGTTCAATTTTGTTTTATGTAATGTGTTCATTGTAGAATAAAGGATTTTTCTATTTTTTACCAGTATTTTAGTGCTCTAGAAAGCATTTAACCCGCAACAGGAAAAGTGAAAAAATAAAACATAACAGAGGACGCATGATCTCCAGATTGAATTTCATTAAAATTAATTTTCTTTCACTTTACTTCATTTAATCAGCGAAATGGTTTTTAAGAATCAACGAAAATTATTATTGCAGTTTCTTCCTTCAACAATTGTATCAATACATTTTATTAGGAAACATGTCAGTATTTAATTAATGAAATGAAAAAGGAAATTAAATGCGAACACATTAAATCTACTATTAATTTCTTAAACAATTATTTGGCCAATATAGTTTTCATTATAACTTTTAATCAGATTACTTCGATCATAAAAAATAATTGATCGTTTAAATGTTAAGGGAAAAAAAAAATAGAATTCTAATAAAAGCGTTAAAAAATTAAAAAAAAGAGAAGGGAAAATTAATTAAGAACAATAGTCGCGCAGTTTTTAATTTGAGTAGTTAGTTTTATACACACGTTTTATTAAAAATCTAAAGAGGGAGGAGAGAGGAGGCATAAAAGTAGAGAGAAATGATGAGAAGATGTAAGAAAAAATTAAAATAAAATAAAATAAGTAGAAAGTAGAGCATTTAGAAGTTAAGGAAAATATATTCCATTTTTGCCTGGAGGGAATAATTAAGGCACAAGTTGAAATCAAGAATTAATAGTATCACATTACATTGATGGTGGTTTTATGAAGAAAAATTGTTCCCTTGAAACCCAAGTTGAATGTTATATCTTAGCGCACAGAAAAAGTATGATCGGTCAAAACAACACACCGATTTGTAAAGCAATCTGTTTCTATTTAAGTGTACATAAGGTCAAAGAATCCGCCCTCCCTTCTCCACATTTTCTTTTTTTTTCTTCTCGCTAATTTGCTTTTAAGTTTCAACCGCCTCAAATTCTTTTGATGCTCTTTAAAAACACCTTTACTTAGGTTGCTGAAAAACAACAGCTACCATCTCACTTAAAGAGTTTTTGCATTAGCAATTACTTGAATAAGTATGAAAAAAGACTAAAAATGTAACAAACATAAGCATAAACAAGTTGGAAATTGCATGTGAACGTAGCAAATGAGGTGCGTTCGTACGATAACGAAGTTTAAAAAATATTCAGATTTTGCTGATATAGTAGAGCGTACTCCGGATACAGTATAGTAGTCGAAATTTTTACGTTTCTGTAAATATGCAGGAAGTAATTTTTATTACAACTCAGCAACGTATATCTTATTCATAAAATGTGAAATAGTTTAATATAATTAAAACACGTCCCAAACCATGTTTCCCAGTATAGCATTATGTAGTGGAATACTTTTGTGTGGCCCTGTAATTTAATAATAAAAATTCTTTGCATCACAGATTGTACAGAATGCATATTTTAGTATATATTTCATAGATTCATGCCAATTCTATTATGTTCGAATGAGTGTAACATCATTAAAATGCATTTGAAACTTTTCCCCCATTGACCGTAATGTAACGGAATCCTTTTGATTGTCCCTGTAATTGATCTATGCATCCGATTTTCATAACATTTGAAATGACTCGACAAAATTACGCAATAATTATGTTTTCAATTTCAAACGATTAAAATGCATTTAAAACTTTTTTCCTTATTGATCGTAATGTAATAGAATCCTTTTGAATGTCCCTGTAATTGATTTATCCATCCGATTTTCATAAAATTTGAAATGACTCGACAAAATTATGTTATAATTATGTATTTTAATTTTCAAACGATTCAGTTGGGTAGTTTTTGCGTTGTTATATGCGGACAGACGGACAGACAGACAGACAGACGGACGGACTGAGCGACAACAATAGGTGCTACGTATTTACATAATTACGAACGCACTTAAAAATGGCACATTAACTATTAATTGTGGTTCATTATCTCATGACACCCGTTTACAAAAACATTAACAGTAAATGTAATTCATATATTTGAAATGCGATACTTGTAAGGTAATATTAAAATACTATTGTTTAAAAAAATATATGCATAGTGTATGGATTGTGAAATATTTTTCTGCTTTAACATGAGATAAAAATAAACAGAAATCATGTTAGTTATCAAAATGACAACAGTTAGGAATTTAAAATATATGCAGGCAGTTAATGTGATATTAACTTCATAGAAGAA
Organism: Maratus speculifer; assembly: GCA_964019185.1. Taxonomy (NCBI): domain Eukaryota; kingdom Metazoa; phylum Arthropoda; class Arachnida; order Araneae; family Salticidae; genus Maratus; species Maratus speculifer. The sequence continues at coordinate 267,682,190 of OZ025296.1, read as the reverse complement.
TTGCGTGTTTGAGCGATAGGATGAATATTTACAAGAAGCTGAAAAAATATAATAAAAGCAAAGTACACAGCGCACCTTTTTTATCCTCGAATGACTAGTTGAAAATTTAAAACATGAATGAAAACCTATGGCGAACAAGTCGGAAATTGCAAGTCAAACATAACAAATGAGTGCGTTCTTACTATAAAGAAGTTTTAAAAGTATTCAGATCTTGGTGTAATACTATACAATATTTCGGATACAGTACTGTATCCAAAATCTTTTGTGTGTCCCTGTAAATACTATCTGCTTTCTATTGCACAGGAAATAAGTTGTAGTAAACCTCAGCAACGTACATCAATTTCATAAAATGTTAAATAGTTTAATAGAATTAAAACGTGCCTCAACGTATCTATATAATTACGAACGCAACTAAAAATTCCCTAAATCATCTGAAAATTAACAAATTATTTTACTGGCAATCTGGCTTGCAGTTAAAACTAATGAGAATTAGATATATAATTTTTTAAATCATCATCACCATCGCCATCATTATAAATACATGTTATAAAAAAGTAACCGATATATTTAAAGATTTTCGGAAATTTTATTTATTCTTTTAAGCATATACACTTGAGAAAAGTTACTATCAGAATTTTATAAAATGACCTTTCTAAAGAAAGATTCCTTTAAAAAACGATAAGACGTAAAAAACTAAACTTTCCAAGAGATCATAAATCTAAATTGCTTAATTTACACACAATGCTCAGAATTCTCTCTGACTTTTAACAAAGAAACGTAAGAAACAGAAAGCTCTTCTGCCATTAACTTAAAGCTCTTGATACCAATACTTTAAAATAGGCATTGTATTCTAAAAAGAAAAAAAAGAAAATAGTACTTTTATTTTTATTATTTTATCAGAAAGAATAGCATTAAAAAGACAATGATAACAAAATAACTACTATATTTTAAGGATTCTGAATTTATGCAAAAATTGCAACTTCTTCGACTGATCATAAATTTTTAAATAATTTATGAAATTAAGCATATACCAATGTAAGATATTAATGACCAACTTGAACTCGTAGATATAGTAGATCTTTAGAACTCAAACCTATAAACGCAAGGTTTTGTACATGATATAGAATTTTGCCTTATACCTGGTGAACCAAAATTCTTGCCCTGATTATAATAATTCGTTACAAATTAACCGTTTTTATAATAATGTAACTTGTATCATTTTATAGGTCTGTTTTATAAAGTTTATCCCACACTGGAGTTCTTTAGAACGTAATTTCCTTTACAAAACATTGCCGGATCTGCGAATTGGAAAAAATGGACCACAGACTTGGACAAACACCCTGGCCTCCGCATTCTCCACTTATTACCTCCCTGGATTTTTCTTTTGGGTAGTGGCGCCAACTTATATGGGCTCATTGGGCTTGATCCCACCCAATAATTTGATATCTCCATCCACCTATTATTGCCCACCCAATATTTTTACATTTGTTCAATTTTTTTTAGCCTACCCAATATTTTTCAAAAGTTGGCGCCACTGCCTTTGGGGATATATCAAAGGCAGTCTTTGAGACTCCAAATGCTAAAGTCGAAGAACTGAAGACTTAAATACAAGATGCAGTGTGTACTGTAGCAGAAAATATGTTAAAGAACACTTGGCGGGAACTAGGATACCACTTTGACATTCTTTCCGAGCTACCAAACGGGCACACGTTGAAATTTACCCAGATAAGTGGTCTTTTTAAAAAGTTTATAATAATACTTACAATGCATCCAAACAAATATATGTCTAATTATAATTGTTTAAGCACGACAAATATTTATAAACAAGGCAAGATTTTTGGTTCGCCTTGTATAGAATAACACTTCACACATCATTAAACATACTTTATAAATATAGCCAAACACGTCTGAAACATATCAAAATAGAGCAGAGTATCTTTATGTTGCATTCTTTTGGGAACAGGAGTTGTGCAGATTAGAAATTTTTACATCATATAGGTCATTTTAAACATTGTTAAATTTACTTTATAAACTTGACCCAAACATCCCTGTACCAGGTCATTTATCATATTACCATTAAAAAAAAACTTATGACAATAAAAGCAATTTTTTTTATTAAAAAGCTATTATCTTGAAGAGATAAAGATGAGCCAATACATCAAATTTAGTCCTGGGCAGGGTTGGCAAGTTTTTGACAGTGTGCGGTTTTATCCGGTTTAAACCGTCATGTCAAAAACCTCTTGTCAAAAACCTTGTCAGAAACCTCAAATACTACACTGATTTGTAAAATTTCACGTTAAATATCTGTCACACATATACAAGATTAGAAGTAATATTAAAAATTCCCTATTACTGTATTGTAGAACATCTTTTCTAAGTTTAAAAAAAAAAAAAAAAAAAAAAAAAAAAAAAAAAGGTCATAAATTCAAAAATTTGGCCTGCCTCCAAACATCCAAACTTGCTCATCTAGCAATGCTTCTTCTATCAAACCCTGCTAGATCAGTATCAGTTGAGAGATTATTTTCTAACTTTGGCTTCATACACTCTAAATTCAGAAATTGTTTGGGTGTAAGTAAATGTGCTAAATTGGTTATGTGCTATAGGATGCTGCGGGGTAAAATTTATTATTGATCCATATTATTATCTGTATAAAATCATTTTCTTCTGTTTGAACATTCTAAAAAACAAAAATGTTTTATTGTTATTAAAATAATTTAATTTTATTGTAATTATTAAATTACAGTAATTAATGTTAAATGAAAAATTACTTAAATCATTAAGACTTATTCAATGTTTCCCTCTTGTTCTTAAAATGTTTTAAGGCACATTACATGTTTTTGACGGCTTAAGCCAGTTTTTGACGGTTTAAACCAGTTTTTGACATCTGTCATGTCAAAAACCAGTTTCTGACGTCAGAAACCCAACCCTGGTCCTGGGGATGTATCAATGTTTTACATTGTGAAATGGGGGTGCTTCTTATGGTGCATGGAGCATCTCCACAAGTGAAATGAAGCAGGTTTTGCAAAATATTTAATATTATAAAAAAAAAAAGATAGAAATGAATTTTATTTATTTATTTATTTATTTTTTACAGTAAACATATACATTATAGCCCATATATAAATAAAAAAAAATTAATTTCATGCATAAATTACTTTTCAACAATTTATTAACTTGTTACATATTTTTTGAACAATATGTCTGTTTCAAAAGCAGAAACATTTATTAAAATTAGAACAAATTAATCATTAAAAACAGTCTAAATGTTTAATTATCTTAATAATATTAATTCACACCGTATAGAAAATAAAATTTATTATACACACAGGAGAAATTTTATGGTTCATCCAGTGAATGGATTTTTTTTAAAACTTTAATTTTAGGATTCTCATGAAAATTAGTTTTCAAACAATGAAGCACAAAGTCATGAGGTTACTTTGTTCATGCGAAAAAACCCATTCGCTAATTCTAATCATAGAAGAAATTTATAAAGATATCTCAATTGCATTAATATTTTCAAATGATTTTTTTTTTTTTTTTTTTTTTTTTTTTTTTTGCATTGGAGGACAGAAATTGATCTGTACAAAGGCCGTTTTTTACTTTATCATTTTGATTGCAAATTTTTTATGAGGATATTTTTACTTTAGAATTCGGTTCCGAAAATGAAAGAGCCCTCATTAAAATATCTGTAAACAAAATAAAAAAAGTAAAAAAGGCCTTTGTATAAATCAATCTTAGTTATCTAATGAAAAAAAAAAAAATCATTTAAAAATATTAAACTGCAATAGGAATATCTTTATAAATTTATTCCATAGTTTTAGTGTTAGCGAACGGGTCTTTTCGCTTGATAAAGTAACCTCTTAAACAGCTTTTTTTTTTTTTTTTTTTTTTTTTTTTTTTTTAAATGAAATAGAATATTGAATAATTTTTGATTTTATATACAGTTCTTTTACGAATTTCTTAGTGTGTATTTTTTAAACTGGTTCAAAATCCTTTACAGAATAAAGAAAAGCGATTACTCATTGTTATTTAAAACGAAACTCCTAAAATGATATGCAGTTTGTAGCTTTTTGAATACTGTAACATGGTATGATTATGTGGACGAAGCGGCATGCTTGAATCAGTGACATCGCTGAACAACAAAATTTAACTGAAATATAAAATCAAACTAAAGATGAATCATCTGTTTTTTTTTTTTTTTTTTTTTTTTTTTTGGGGGGGGGGGGGAGAGAAGAAGGTAGATGGAAATTATTTTGCAAAAAAAAAAAAAAAAAAAAAAAAAAAAAAAAAAATCTCTGGACTAGATTTAGTCATTGAATGATTATCTCAAAACATGACATGTTTGTAATTTAAGTACAATTCCTTAATTCATGGAATCACTATAACAAGATGCCTGCTACGCGTAATGCACAAAAGAACCCACCTTTGGTCTCGGCGGAAAAAATGTATGAATTTTGAAAAATACAAGATTGGAATGCCAGTAATTCATTACTTCAGTTATTATTAGAAGTAGAGTATTTTTGAAAGTCATACACATGATAGGAGAAGACGAGGATGGGATCAGTAATCGACCAATTACTACTTTGTGTTTTTTTTTTTTTTTTAATTCCTTAAAAAAAGAAGAAAAAAGAAAGAAGAAGAAGAAAGAAAGAAAGAGAGAAGAAAAAGAAAAAAGGGCGGATTATCAATTCTTTAATATACGTATTTCCTCTTCCATACGAAACTCTTGATTAACCTAAAATCCATTTTTAAAGCTATTTTTTCTGTTTATTTATTTATTACTATCACTTTCCTTGTGTGGAAAATCCATTTTGACACTTTTTTTAAATTATTATATTTCTTGCGTGCAACGGGCCCTTACCGAACTACAAGTACATATAAATATTTTCGATCGCCTTTCTTATAGAACTCCCTAAATTTAGCTTGAGTTATTGTAAGCTGCGGAGTGGAATGAACAAAACGAACATACAGTCGACTCTCATTAATTTGAAATCGGATAATTCGAATCTTCGCTTAATTCGAACTAAACATGAAGTCTCGAAATTTTCAAAGGCAGAATAACGTTAAAAAATTTCCTTAATTCGACCTCATTTTCTTTTGACTTCATCGTTTAATATCGTTTAATTCGAACTAACGAGAATTCCGATTTTTCATTTTTCTTTACTTTCTCACGGATTTCAGATCATTTGAATAACTTTCTTTCTTTGATTTTTGCGAAAATTGTTCCGAATGCGTATGCATATAACCCAATGCATTTGATAAACACTTTCTCAGTGCTCCGTCTGTCCATCAGTGACGCTTTAAATTTTTCTTCCATAGAGATTGTTACTTATCTTTTAATTAGCTTATGTATTTATGCATTCTAATTTAATATTAAGTCATATTCTAATGATAACAGACAAAATAAATTTAAAAAACACTATAATACTAATTCCTTTGTAATAGTACCATATTAAGCATGTTTTCATTTCATATTTTCCATAATTCGAACTTCGGATAATTCGAGCATTTCTTGTGGTCCCGACGAGTTCGAATTAACGACAGCCGACTGTATCAGCAATTCTGAAACTTTTAAATGTTTTGCAAAAGGTTTGGCATGGCTGGAGCAACTGAAAGACTAACATACTGCTAAATTGATAATGTTAAAAAGCACCGGGATAAAGCTCCAAAGCAAAGGCAATCGAAATTGCGACAAGCAAAGCATTGTTTCAAACTCTTGTCAAACTTGTAAAAGATATTTAATTCCAGCTTTCTCGATTACACGAAAGATGGTCGGTCTCTTCGGATAATCGACGTTCTACTGTATATATTTTGAAAAATTGGGTAATCTTGCATTACACTGAGCTCAGGGTAGAAAACATTTTTGGCAAGTAAGCGACAAAAAATAATTTAAGAAATAACGAATAGTTTTTCATTTAACAAAAATAAGAAAAGGAAAGGAAAAAGAGAGAAAGATAATAACGCAGCCAAAATACCTAGCCATTAGCACGAAATGTAATATGAGATTAAATTTATTTAATCCTCTTGTCACCCGCAGCCTCATATGAGGCTCCTACTTCGAATTGCAATATTTGTAAGAAAAAAAGACGGATATATATTTTTTTTCTTTTTCGTTTAGTAATACCATTAAATCTTTTGGAATACATAGGAGGCTTCTAAATAGTTGCATTAATCTTACTTAGATGTCAGTACTAGATAATTTCTAGTATTATTTACAATTGTTGCTTTATTGTTTTAGAAGAGAAATGAACTAATTTTTTGAGCTGCTTTATTTTTTGAATTGCTTAATTTTTTTTTTTCAAGATAAAGAATGTTTTATTATTCTTTAATCTTCCCTTAATATATGCACGTTTTCAAATTCATTTTAAACATAACAGAGTCCTTAAAAAATGTAAAAGTGTTTTGGGCCTCTTGTTTTAAGCTCGAACAACAAGTTACAGCAATATTACCCCCCCCCCCCCCCCCATACAGACGCACACACACATACACACAAAAAAGAAAAAAGGGACTGCGGTTCTTTTGCGTGGCATTTTAGATGCAGTAAAAGTTAGAAAGATTTTTTTTCTCCCTACTTTTATAATAATTTGGTGAAGAAATTGTTAAAGAATGTCGTTCTTGCATTCAAAAATTCAATTCAAATAAAATACATTAATAAATTTATACAGAAATTCATTTTATAACTGAAGAGGGAGAAAAACTTTATATACTAATTGCATTGCTTTCAAAAGAAAAATATATCAATTCACGTAGTAAATGGAAGGGCTTGTCGGACTCAAACCCTTTTTATTAATTTTTTTTTTAATTTTAACTGAATATGCTATTGTATATATATATATATATATATGTGTGTGTGTGTGTGTGTGATTGTGTTTTAAAATTGATAAAAGTCTCTACTTAATTCACTCAAATCGCATTCCGCTTTCTTTTGTATTTTAAGTCTTTTATTCTGTGTTTTCCTGAAACCATTTATCTCTCCCCCCCCCCTCCCCTCTATCTCAGTCGCTAAATCAATCTCTATATCTTCCCCAAGTTAATGCTGCAAATAGTTAGAAGGCCGATTAAATTATACTTATAGGAAAAAGAAACTAGCAAAACATAACACTCTGTTTTACATACAGAGAATATTAAATACTATTCTGGCGAAAACATTATGCGTACAACCTAATCTTTTATTAACAGGTGACTTCACATAATGCAAAAAATTGACTTCAGTTGGACAATGCAGAGTGGTAAAATTACAGTATATTTTCTTTTTTGATCTAAATTTTAAGGAATTCTTTCTGATTGCCCATCAAGAGAAGTCAAGAGATTCTACTCATACCTCGTTTGATCAAATCGGTTAATTTATCAATATTCAAGGGCGTAACATCCGGATACACATGCGCAGAGACTGAAGAATACAAATACCTCTTTGATGTACTTCAGGATGTGCTGCCTGCAGTCTGGTCAGAAAAAAAATATATATACAGTGAAACCTCCAAATAAGGGACACTCCGAATAAGGGACACCTCTATTTAAGGGACAAAAGTTCTGGTCCCAGTCCCGTGGTATAGGAAGTGTAATGTATTTACCTCTGAATAAGGGACACTCGATTTAAGAGACACTTGAAAATGAGATTAACCCTTTCGACTCGGGCGTTTCTTACACAAATTTTATTCAGTTGACACCACTTTTTTTAAAAAAAAGTTTCCTTCAAGTACATAATTAAAAAAAAAAAGCTTTAATTAAATAACAAATTTTATTTTCTTTTGTTACTGGAATGACAAAAACAAATTTTGCAAAGAAAAATGCTGCCCAGTCACGCTGGACATACGAGTGCAAAATGTTAGGGGTTGATTTTTGTATTTGAGATAATGAGGCAGTTATGTTGTTACAGAGATATGCAACTCAACTGATGAACATTTATTTATCCACAATTCAGATGAAGATATGATATCGAAGTGTGTTTATCTCTATTAGAGCCAGAGGTGGTAGTGCAGACAATAATTTCATTGAGTTCACAACTGAAATTCCAGAATTGGTTAAAAGTCGATTCATAAATTAAAATTCAATTGATCCGCCAAGTCATATCTAGGTGGTAAACACATATAAATATGATTTTAGTGGTTGGTTCCTAGGTTTATCATTGGGGTATCCTGCATCCAGTCCTCCATATTTTCATAGATTTGAGTGCAAGAAAATGTAATGGTAAATCTACGAGTTAATTCCTAAATTCAGATTTTTAGGTGTTTTACACCAAAATATGACTTAGTAGACCAATTGCGTTTTAACATGCATATTAAATTTTAGCTAATTCTAGAATTTATGCCGTGAACTCGATGAGGTGATTGTCTGTGCTGTCACTTCCCAGTCTATATTGAAAAGAATGCTGAAAATTGTGAGGGATGACTTCGAAAAAGAAAGAGAAAGGAAAATTGTGAAATAAAAAACTTTACAGATGCTTTAAATTATGTAATGCAGTTGAAAACTTTTTTCGTAAATGCTGCTTATAATGAAGGACTAAAACTTATAAGTATGGTAAATGAATGACTGAAAAGTTTAATAGTAGAAAAATTGAAATCTGCAAAAGAGTCACTTTTTTATTTATTGCTTCACAAGTAAGATTTTTTAAAATGTTATTGCACTTTTTGCATTATAGAAACATTTGCGTAAAAAATACAAATCAATAGCTCTACAAATCATTTATTAATTAAGTAATTAATTAAAAATTAAATTAATTAATTCTCTATTACTTTTGTGCCTAATTAATGTAATTTATACCCTCGGGTACATTTAAATTCAATTTCAATATTTTGTTATTTTTTATGTCCTTATTAATGATTAATTCAAAAAATGTAAAAACTCCGAATAAGGGACACCTCTATTTAAGGGACAAAAGTTCTGGTCCCATGGGTGTCCCTTATTCGGAGGTTTCACTGTATTAAGGTGTAATTCTCCTACAAAAATAGAATTCAATTCACCTCATGCACGAACAAGCATCTTATTGTGAACAAATTCCGAAGAAAAACTTACAATGTCAACTAACTATGCCTAAAGAAAAGTTAATTAAACCCATCTAATTGCGTAATGTGATACTATGAACAAACATAATTAGTTCAGGGCGACACGTGCGTATAAACAGACTAATATTAACAACAATAAAGAGCATCTCAACACAATGTAAACAATAACAAACCTCGGCGTGAATCAAGCATGCGAAGTTTAGAAGAAGACGAGTTTATTTTGAGATGATCTGTGTATGATAAAAAACAGGCCGACCACATGTTGATGAACGCATCCTAAGCTATAAAAGATGGTGAGAGCAAGAGGAATTCAAGGCGATTATGTTACAAATGTCCGTTACTCGAAGACGCCAGCTTACTCCAGCAAAAAAGGGAAATGCACTCAGTCTGAGTTACGTCAACTTTCTTATGGTTGTTTGCATTATGATTTCCTGTTGCAAACTTCTTTTTTTCCCTTTCTTGTCAGGGGAAATTACAAATATCTCATTTAATATAATCATGCGTCCTCATCCCAAGAGATGTGTCCATGTGCTTTGATGGCATAAATTACAAACATATGAGTATTTTTTTTTTTTTTTTTTGGTTCTTTCTTGTTCTGTAGGATGAATTAAATTATACGGTTTCAGTTTTGAGAAGATAATTTGCATTTTAAGAAGAACCAAAATTTATAATAATATCGTTGGTGTAATGTAAATGTCTGTAGAATGTAAAACGTTTAATTTTTGCAAAAAGAAAAAAAAAGTAATTGTTAAAATGGAATGCAAAATCGATGTTTTGCCAAGGTTGTATAAAAGATTTCTCATATAAGTCACCAAAACCTTAATAACTGATAAGAATTACAAGTCTAAATACCAGAAGGGTCCCCGATAACTACCACAATAGTTAAAAGTAAAAGAAAATTAAATATAGTTTTATAAATTTTGCATTTTCAGGAAGTATGACCAGAAACTAAATTACGATGAATTTTCCTGAAAAAATAAAGCACATTTAATTAATTTATTTATTTCAGACGAAATATAACCGTACTTAATCTATAGCTATACATAATCTATTTTATGATCTATCTTAAACAAATCGCTTGTGAAAGGACAGCTATAGTTTCATTCATATTGAAAGTTCTCCAAATTTTCTCATTGAGAAGTAGTTCAAATTCTAAGCTGGACTCTCAAAACAAACAAAGCCTTCTGTTTTATACGTATTTACTTCTTAATCTTTAAATTAAGAACTAACAAACATTTAGAACGATAAAATGGCCAATAACTCTGTGTGTCTTGATAATTTCCATTTTAAAATCTATGTAAAGCCAGAATTAAGTTGGACTTAAGTTGATGGAAAGACAAATAATATTTTGAATTGGCTTTGCCATGCCTCGTTTTTTCCGCTTTCCAGAAGTCAGAAACACATAAGCAATGTTACATTGCATTGTACATCATTATTATTGCTCGTGTGATGCAACAATACGTTTTGCTGATAGTTAATTTATCTATAAAAATTAGATTTGCCTGTACTGATTCTACTATTCTGGAAAACTCCCCCAAAATAGTAACAAAAAATAAAGTAAAGAAAATAAAAATATAATTTATAATAAAAGCAAATTGTTCTATGAAAATCGAACAATAACTTTAGTTTCATAAATATTAATTATATTAATATTCTCAAATTTACCATGTCTCTTTCATTTTTTCAATCATTCGAAGTACTTATATTTTGAAAAGCGAGACAAATCATCTATAATTGTAATATCTTTATTTGATCAATCGTATTCGTCAGAGACTTCAAATTTTGTGTACTTACAGCTGAATACCTCGTGTCATACGACAAATCATAAATTTAATTTAATTAAACTGCTGGAAAACATGCAGATGGAAAACATACATTTTAAAATTTAGGAAAAAGAAAGAAAAAAAAAAAGCAAAGAAAATCATTGCTCCCAAGTCAAAATTATGATCACAATAAATACCCTTGATCACAGATTAGAACAAGAAACAAGTCGGTAAGTGTGGTCACAGGTCGCACAGAGTATTTCGTTCAATATTTTTTTTCAAAACAACTTATCCTTTAATTAATAAATCCAATTTGTTAATTTATAATTATTAAATTCTTACATAGATGGTAGCACCAATAAATTTAATTTAATAAAAGGAAATTATTTATCTTAATCGAATAAAAAATGTTCAAATCAAATTATTTAAATAAAATGCAAAACTCCAATTAAAAAAAAAAAAAAAAAAAAAAAAAAAAAAAAAAAGCGAAGATATAAATACAATTTTAAACTTCTTAAAGCAAAAAAAAAAAAAAAAAAAAAAAAAAAAAAAAAGGTACTTAAAATTAAATTCAAAATGCTGAATCGTTAATAAATCATAAAAGTTTTTAAAAAAGAAAGAAAGGTGAATTCCGAAAAAATATTATGAATGTCAGTGATGATTTATCACAGCATAATAAATCAAATTGGCAAAAAAAAAAAAAAAAAAAAAAAAAAAAAACACCACGAAGTTTTTTGTTGTTAAAATTATCTTAATATGAAAATTTCAAGTTCCAACATCAGGGTTCGAACTAAGAACCTTCTGTTTACTAGCGAGATGCTTTACCTGAAGGTTCTGATGTCCACACGAAAAAGTTGAAATTTAGGTTTTCTTTTAAAATTTAAATCGCAAAAATGAACGGTCGACATTGATATTTTTTAATTAAATTTTTTTTAAATTAAATTTAATCTATAATTTGTCGTGTGACACGAGGTATTCAGCTGTAAGTACACAAAATTTGAAGTCTTTGACAAATACAATTTTTGTGTACGGACTCTGTGACGAACAGAAAGACATAGGAGAGTGACGAATAGGGTTTCGTCAGATGAACGAAACTTTAAAAAAAAGAGGAAGACAAGGAATTAGAACGGCAGTCGTCTTCGTCGGAAGGGGTTTCTATTTCCTTGCACAAGTATTAGTATAAAGTGTATCAGACAGCTCACTTATAATTTAAGTTAATCTAATTTTGTAGCAGGATAAATAAAGAAAATATATTCTTTACAGATAAAAATAAATACCACGTAAAAGGATGGAGGTCTGAGAGTTATTTCATACTTCCAAAAAAAGTATTCTGAATTTCGAACAAAAACAAACAAGACTCGAAAAGTAAGTTACATGGGACCACCCACACAACGGAAGTGAGCAAAACCACTCCCGTTCTATAATACACTGTAATCGATGACCGTGAACCAACGAAAAAATATATTAAAGAAAAAAACACCGCAAGAAAGAACAAAGAGAAATTCATGGGACTTATTTGAGCAATTCGGCTTCCTCATTTAATTCTGGAATCATGGCAGAGAATCTCCGTTTGAACACCTGCCGAGAAAGTGTGGCTGAACCGATTTCTTCTGTATGTAAGTGGTGCGTGAAAGTCAGGTACGTCACGAAACATGGACGTCACGTATTATTATTATGCTACGCATCGGGGAAGTTCGTGGTGATGGTGAGTGGTGCTCCATGATAAGAAACACTATCCGATTACAAGAGCGATGATGTGGGAGGCGAAGGATGAAAAATGAAAGAACGGTTTTTCGTTGCGCGCTAAACGAACTATAACCATACTAAAAACAGTTATAAAACCTATAAAAATTCGCCACAGGATATCTTTTACAAGGGTCATAGATTTTTAGAAGTAGCTACGCGAAATAGATGAGGAATGATGATGTCTATATTAAGCACGTTGAGATACAGCTGATCAAATGCTGCCCTTTATTGCTGTCATGTTTATCGTTGTTTTCGCAATTTATTTGATTCTAAAAATTGAAAAACTATACTGATCTCCAGAGAAAAACATTAATAATAATAATACTAATCATTTCTGCTTTTAATTTCTTTTCCTATTTAATCTCTTCGGCCCCGAGTCCCCATTCGGGGACCTCTGTTCTTTTATATAAAAATTAAAATGTCAGATTTTTTTTTTTACATTTTTAAGTAACTTCTTAATAGCTAAATGTTTTTCGCGTTGAAAGAAAACGAATAATTGCCTGCATCTAAGCTGAATTCCTCCTAAAATAAATGTTATTTTCGTTTGAGTTTGCAAAATGCCTAAAAATGTCCAAAAGACAGAGTGGCCGAGAAAGTGAGAAATGTTCATAAATATTTAACTTCAATCTTTTTTAATTTTTTTTTTTTTTTTTTTTTTTTTTTTTTTTGAAGATTTGTAGATTATTTCCTAGTTTAAAGCTCTTAAATTTGTGATTGCGTTAATTTAGATTAATGGATATCAAATTGAGGTTTTAAAGGAATTTATAGTTTTAGATCCATATTTGTGAACCTAGATTACAAAACACCTAAAGGATCAATTTCAAAAAAGATATTTTTTTCCGTCTTTTACAATGTCACTTTGTTAGGGAAAAAAATTAATAAGTATTAATATCAATATTTTAGCTTCTGAACTAAAAAGTTTAAAATATGGTCGCTATATTTATATTTGTTAATAAGAAGAATAAGAAATATCAATCTAAAGTCAAGAAATAAACGATGAAACCATTCTAGTCCAGCTAAAAGATGGCAGAAAGATCATATTTTGGTAGAGATGCTTCAGAACACTGAAGAATTCTTTGTTTAATTAATTGTGAATGTAATTATGAAACTAAATGCTGTTTATAAGCAGCATACATATATTTCTGGAAACAAGAAGCTCAGAATTTAGACTTGGATCAGAGATGGTGAAGATTTGTAACTGCGATTATCTGCAATGTAATTACAATTTAAGTGTAAGTAATTATATTCACGATTACATGCCATAAAAAAATCTTGCAGCATTGTACTCGAAACCACACTAACTAGAACTCCTGTAACTAAATTTGGAAGCAAAAGTAATGGACACACACATCCCAAATGTATTTCATTTTCCGATTATCATTAAAATGCTTCTCTCTTTTCTAAAATCAACGAGAAAACCAATTAACCCTTGATTTCCCAAGAAATTTGCATAGCATCTTTTGTTTTCAGTGAGTTTTTAAATTCTTTATAAACCTGTAAAAATTACTAACAGCCATTTTTAAAGTTCCTAATCAGGGCCGAAATAACAACAGTAAAAATGAATATGTGTATTAGGTAAAAAGCTTCATAATAGTGTAACGATAACAAAAATACAAGAAATTACGTAATAATACGTAAACATACATCATTGCAAAAATATCACAAATGAAAAATTTCGCACATTGATAAAATATATAAAAAATATTATAATTTACAATTATTAAACGATAATGTAATTAATATATTATAAACTTTATAACTATTATAATACATTACGTAGTAGAATATTATAAAAAAATTACACTATTGCTACTGCCATTCTTAGCATTATTTTCTTCTTGTTAGCAAATGTTAAAAGAGAATATCTAAACCCTAAACTTAAGAATGAGATTAAAAGGTGAAAGAAACCTACAATTCTTGCTACATCTGAATAAATTTTTTATACTATTTTTGAAATCTGCTTAATAGTTAAAGCACATTATTTAGCAAAATTTCAAGCATGCTATTTAAATGCTTTTATTGATTTCTTGCTCTCATTATAAGAAAACCTCAAAAATATCGCATGTACACTTCTAGATGAATAATTAAAACGTTTTATTGTAAAATATGCTCGGTATGCTGTTCATAGTTCTATTTTTACAAACGCTGATCCATTATGCTTTATAAAGTGAACCTGAGAGAGAAAAATCTGTTCCTTTAGGTTAAGTTCTGAAAACAGAGTAACTTTGCAAAAACTAATTTTCTGAGAAAACACTCGAAGTCTCTTCAACTAAAATACTCTTATCCTTAATTAGGCACACAACCAATTAAAGCTCAGGCGGCTTTTTAGAGACTTTTGTGAACCTCCAATTAACTCTCAAGGAAGAATTTTAATAAAGCGAAAGAGGTCACTCAGTTTAGGATAGATTAAATTAAAAAGGGATTCATCTCTTGGTTGAGTTTTTGAGTTTCATTTTGGTCACAGTTAAATTTGAGCGCATACGGACATACATGCAGAAAAAGGTGAAATTGATTATTTCTTGATGTAAATAAATACCTGTCTAAATAGCACCTATCTATCACAGAATTCCTGTTCTTAAACGGAAAAAATTCATTTCTGCCGGTGAAATGAATACAATACAATAACAGCATGCAATGTATCTGCGACGAAATAAATCTGTCTAAAACAGAATTTTTTAAGTCCCTTTCAGAATTCAATTCCATTTTTTTCAGAATTTAAAAATGTTTGAAACTTTTTCCACGATGGTAAATTTATACATTTAAAAAAAATTATGCAATTAATATGCTTTTGCACTGTAAATAATAATAAAAAGAAGTGTAAGGTAACTAAGAATTTTTTAGGAAACGGATACCTAGAGTTTCTTATGCAAATTATCCTCGGGTTACAGATATATTTTAATAAGATTTCTGTAATTTTAATAGATTGTTTTGCAAAACTACAAATATCTGTATCGTTACAAAAACTAGATTTGTAGATTCACACTTCTTTGTACAGTGCACAGATAAAATTTTAGTTTAGCATACAGAAATCTTTATTTTAACAGCTGTTTTTTTTTTTTTTTTTTTTTTTTCTCCAGTGCAGCAAACATTTGACAATATTAAACAAATAATATTTAATTTTTCTAAGTAAAAACACTAGCTTTCTCCTAATTATTATTAATATCATTTACTCTCTTTTTAAATGAATGCTCAGCCACTTTGTTCTAAAATAATCTAAAATTGAATAGCACTGCCTATTTTAATCATACTTTTGACTGAGGAAGATCTTAAAGATTTTTTCTTGGACCATTTTTGTGATATTCGTCTTCTTTCATTTTTACAGTGCAAAACAATTTCCCATGAGCCGAAAATTTGTAGAAATTATTCCCTATTAGTCGACCGTTGCAGGCAACAACAACAACAGAAAATATCACTCACATCCTAAATATTAAGGATAGTAGACTGAACGCTGCAAGGATGATTCAAGGAAAATCCAATCTAAACTTTTTTATGCATTTAACACGAACAGTTTTAAACAATCATATAATACCTTCACAAATGTTTACAAGAAAGTCAGTCCAATTTCACTCAGCGATTTCAGTTGTTGCCAAAGAACTAGTACAGAAATTAAGAGCTTGACCATTTCCGTTCATTGACTATTATCTGTTGTTTCTAAATGTCTGAACGAAATATCGTAGGATGATATCTTAGGACGATGAAGAAATGAATATTAATGTCATATATAAATCTAATAAATTGTAAAAATACTGAATATTTAATATGTGAATTATCACACTGCTAACTAAGCGTAGAACCAACAGAGTGAAAAATGTTCAAGCAACGAATCAAACCCGAAACCCTTGAAATAGAACTCCAAGTGTTCTGCCATTGCTACGAGGACGATACCCAATTTAGCATTTCTCACTCACATATGTTCGTAAGGGCGCAACTGCAGCACAAAATGGAATAGTCTTCATGAACACATAATCCAGTAACAAAATGTGAGACAAATAAACTCAGCTACAGAGAACATATATAAATATTTAATAATTTCTAGCGTAATTTCACCGCTGAAAATTAATAGAAAAATTAATTAAAATTATATATCGTTAAACTACTTTAAAAGAAAATTGAATTGCTAAAGTAAAATGAGTAAAAAACCTTTGAAATACAAATGAGATGCATTAAAAGTAAAACATTTAAAATTTCTCTCTTCTTTAGAAATTTTCTAGGCCGGTAACTTTTAAATTTATCTACCCATAAAAAACAATTAACAAAATGGAACCAAATATATATATATATATATATATATATATATTGAAGTAAAGTTATTACAATTGGTAATGAATATTTTCAATTGTATAATCCAAGATAAAACTTTCATTATTAAAATTTTATAAAATATTAAATTAAAACTATTACAATTGATAATGAATGAAATATTTCCATTCAGACTTTAAAATTCAAAATATTAAATGAATACCTGCAAAGTAAGACACAAAGCAAAGCTATATTCGACATTTGCCTCACCCACAGCACATCTTTTCACTATTATCTGCAGATAATTTTGACATAATATGCATGCACAACTTTCCAAGTACACAAACGAAAGTGAAATATGTGCCAGGTAATCCTTACATCCCCCTAATAATATGAATAGAGACAGGATTTTATAATATAATGATAATAGCGCCTCTTAATCTGAAAGCCGCCAATGCTTTCGTAAAGCATGCAAGAATAATGGAAAAACTTATTGATTTTTCCCGTGGAAAATCCCGAGATTCAACTTTTACTCAATTATTTGCGGGGAATGAAGAGTAATATTCTACCAATAAATAGGCAATGAAAAAGCACAGCTGGATGACAGCTGGGATGGTTTATTAAGAATAACGAGTAAAATGTACATTTAAAATCAAATGCAAATGCTGTTTGATGCAAAATAAATTTATGTCCTTAAGGCTAATTTTCAAGAGCAAATTGCTTTATATTGTTATTCTCATAATAATTTATTCTTATTATAATGCTAAAGATTTCTTTTTAAAGCAGGCTAATTTCACGGTATCATGATTTTCGATTGATTATAAAATGATAAATCAAAAGTATTATAAAATGCCTAAAGAATATATAAGTTATTGATGGGACGAATATTCGGCCACTATTCGGTATTCGGCCCTTTTGCCGAATATTCGGTTGGCCGAATATTGAAGGCTTGTTGACCGAATACTTCGGCCGAATATCTGTAGCCGAATATTTAGAGATATCTTGTCGAATACTGCTAAAATCTCACCGAATAGTGAAAGATATCTTGCCAAATAAATTTCGGATTTAAAGAATTTCATTCTTGCAATTTTTTTTTCTCTAATCCAAATTGACTACTTCATTTATGAAGTCATTCTCTCACTCTTACTTACAAAATATAGAGTTATTCAGATACTAAAAAATATACATACAGCCTTTCTGTATTTTCTATAAAAGTTAGTGATATTCTAGAAAATGCTGCCCAAGTTGGAGATTTAATTGAACGGGAAATGTCATCTTTAGAGAATGATATATTACAATTCAAGATATAAAAACACTGCCTTCTAAAACGCTCGAATATTTATTAATGTTTGCAAATTCCATGCACATATAAAAAAGGCTCTTATGAAATTCATAACTTATTTTCTATAAAGTAAGAAATGAAAAAAACTTATTCATTAGGTGTGTTAACGAAGATTCAATTTCAAAATTAAAAATAATATATCACCATTCCAAATACAACGGTACATCTAAAAGCAGAACTGCTGTCAAAATCGATACACATTAGATGACAACTTGCTTTATAAAGATGGTTTTATAAATATTTTAATATAAATTCTGAATACTCAACAAAATAATTTTTTCATTCTATAGTTTTTTCATTTAAATAATTATTTGCATAATTACTGACTTAAATATGTAACATTATGTATATATTTTTAATTTAATCTTCCTTCCTTCATGTTGTTATCAATTTCTGTTTATCCTTTTTATGCTTGTTGAATAAGTGGAATATTTAAGTTGAATATTGTATCTGGCGATTCAAATGTCAAAGATTTTGTTAACATATGCATTCTACTTTAAGCATAATCTTTTACTTTAACATAATTTGTAATTTAAAGCTTGGCATCTGATTTCAGAACAGTCTCATTCTTACAAATTTGCTTATCACTAGGGACATAAACTCTAAATGATCAAATTTACTTCATTAAAGGTTATTTCAGAAAATATGTCCTTGTGAGTTCTGAGAGAGAGAGATTAAAAATATTATTGATTTTGGATGCAAGAAGTATCAATTGATAGTAAAAGTGAAGTACATTCTTCATATTTTAATGGAAATATTTTCCCATCTTGACTTACTGAAAATCAATTTGATGTACATTAGAATAAAGGATATAATGCAATTTCATAATTTTTTGTGTTAAAATAAGTTTTTCAAATTTAAAAATACATTTAAAAGCACATTTAAAAGTAATAATTATTAATGAGCTCCTATTTTTTAAATTATATATAATCAAAATTTATTTTCTTTAATGGAAATTTTTTTTTACTATTCGGCTTAAAGTTTGGCCGAATATTCGGTATTCGGCTATTCGGCCAAATCACTATTCGTCCCATCCCTAATATAAGTACATAGAGTGAGAAGAGATAGTATATACACAAACACAATAACAACAAAATAAAATATAAAATAGTAGGCACGTGCAAGGCTTTCGCGCAGCAAAATTTGAGATTATTTGCTGATACGGTTTCGCATTAATTTTTAATTAACTCCAATTTTAAACAAATATCGTGTTTAAGTGAAATGAAAGTGTGTAATGTATCAAAAGCCTGTTCAAAAACCTTTCGCAGGACAGTTCATTAATCAGAGTGGTTTGCTTGTACAAAGAAAGGAGATCAGAAACAATGATGAAGAAAACACACACACACACACACACACAAAAAAAAACTAGGATTAGGAAACACAGTTGTGAATTCGACTAAGAAACTTTGGGTTTAAGTAATGTGAAGTAAAAAGTGCAGAACCCCAAGAAATTGATATGGCATTTTCAGAATTCATTAAAAAATAATTAGTAGTAAACAAAGTGTATATTAAGTATTTTTTTCTTTTTTTTTTATTGCGAGTTCGAACAATGAGCATCCACAGGTGTATCTCGGGCTGTTCTCTCATTAGTCTGAGGTCGGATCCAGGATTATACATTCCTTGCCAGAGTCGGGCCTGGACATCACAGGATGGGTCTGCTGATTTATCTATAAAACGGTACTAAAATTTACACAAAAAATAATAAAAATTTTACGAAATAACTTTAAAATGATGAACATCACCACCGTATATTATAAGAGTTTTGAAATATGTTTATATTTCATTTCTAATTTTACTAAAAAAAAAAAAAAAAAACTTGTTTTAGCAAAATTAAAACTTTTATACTATTTTTTTTCTCTCCCTCTTTCCTTTACGGAAAACATATTCTTTTACGATCTTGTATTTTAACGAAATAATTTTTTATAAGATGTCGCGTATTAACCTAAGATCCTTGTTATAGTGATAGTTGTTTTATGACTTATAGAGCAGGATCAAAAGTTCCTGGTTAGCATTTTTTCTTTCTTTTTTCTTCTTTCTTTCCTTTTTTTTTTTTTTTTTTTTTTTTTTTTTTTTTTTTTTTAAATGTGAGTTTGAACAATAAGCATCCACAGGCGTATCTCGGGCTGTTCTCTCATTAGTCTGAGGTTGGACCCAGGATTATACTTTCCTTCCCAGAGTTGAGACTGGACAAAACAGGACGCAGAGTTGAATTCAGACCCTTTTCTCCGGGAGGGACTTCTGTGGCTCCGGGGGGGGGACTTTAGAGTTCCGGGAGGGAAATTGCACTTTTTGATAACTGAAAACACAAAATCTCAAATTCCGGGAAGGGGGATGTCCCCCCAGGACCACCCCCTCAGTTCAACATTGACAGGACAGGTTTGCTTACAAAACGCTATTAAAATTTATACAAAAAAGTATAAAGGTTTTACCAAATAACTTAAAATGATGAACACCACCACTGAAAACATCGGCAGACAACGCCCACCGAGCAGACTTATTGATTTGCCAGTACACAAATAAAAGAAAAATGCATAAACCGTGTGGATGACTATAGAAATCAATGGTACTTGAATATCAAAGGGATAACATAAATAACTTCTAAAGGAGCTGCACATTTTTCCCGTTTATATTCTCCTGTAATGTCTTTTATTGTTCCCCATACAATATTCAGAATGAAAATCAAAAAATTCAGATCTATCATTTACTGAATATACAGTGCACACCGTATGTATTATGTAATGTTTCATAATAATGCTAGTGATAAAACGGTTTAGAAGACTAAATAAATAATTGATTGTATTGATGGAGTTTTTCTTTTTTCTGTCTCTTTTTCGATATCTCTGAGAAAATTAATTCTGGAATTACAGTCGACTCTCGTTAATTCGAAATCGGATAATTCGAAACTTCGCTTAATTCGAACTAAACATGAAGTCCCGAAATTTTCAATGGTAGAATAACGTTAAAGATTTTCATTAATTCGAACTCATTTTCTCTTGACTTCGTTTAATTCGAACTATCGAAAATATCGTTTTTTCATTTTTCTTTACTTTCTCACGGATTTCAGAATTGAAATAACTTTGATTGAATAACTTTCTTTCTTTGATTTTTGTGAAAATTGTTCCGAACGAGTAAACATATAATGCAATATATTTTATATCCACTTTCTTAGTGTCCCGTCTGTCCAACAGTGACGCTTTCCTTCCATTATGCTTGTTTCTAATCTTTTAATTAGTTTATGTATTTATACACTCTAATTTAATATTAAGTCATATTCTAATGATAACAAAAAAAAAAAAAAAAAAAAAAAAAAAAAAAAAAAAAAACAAGAACATTAATTCCTTTGTAATAGCACCATATTAAGCATGTTTTCATTTCATATTTTCCATAATTCGAACTTCGGATAATTCGAAGATTTCTTGTGTTCCCGACGAGTTCGAATTAACGAGAGCCGACTGTATGTGTTTTGTACCCACTTTAATTCTCATACATTTTTTTTTCTTATTACTTCATTTTTCGATAAAGTTCCTTTGTACAAAATTTAATATACGTATATTTTTTCATTCGCATTATAACTTCACTCATATTCTGTTACATTACCATTACTATTAAATTATTCCAAAATTATCTTAGCCAAGTATAAAATTAGCTTATCATCGATAAAATATTATACTTAATTTGTCATTACGTAATAGAATAAAACTTCCCATTGTTTCTTTTATTCGACTGACTTATTTGTGCTGCCATCTTTTTAAATTTTTTTATTTAAATGCATAGATACCCTGCTATTTTTATTTACTGTTTAGTTCGGTTATTTTAGAATTAAAGCATGTCATATGTTAATACAGCATACAAAAGCGGCTTACGAAATAATGATAATAATAATAGAAGGCCGCGTCATATTTTGGAAACCAATTCTAGCGTCGATGATCAGAGCCCGACCAAGATTGTACTGGGACCGAGGCCCAGCACTTTTTCAGGGCACCCTTTTGCACACACACATACAAAAAAAAAAAAAAAAAAAAAAAAAGCTGTGGCTAGATTTTTTTTTCCATCAGTAGTATTGAAGAGGTTGTCATTAAATTATCACACGCTTGCCAAATTAAACCAAAATAGTTTTTAGTTTCTGAGAAAATAACTGTAGTAAAATGCGATTTTAAAAAATATTTTCAAAATCATTTATTAAATTTGAGCGTTCCTCACCAGTAGGCCCAAGGCTTAGTTGGCCTGTGCAGTAATCAGGCCGTGTTGATGATTTTCGTATAGATTAGATAAATATAGATAATAAAATTACCAATCAGCTGACACGAGGGGAATTGCCTTAGCAACATAATATCTCGCTGCAATGCCAAATGAATGGCAATTCGATAACTGATGATGTCTCCTAGTAGGGGTTAACATCAGTAATCGGTTTGCCATTCATTTCACATTGCAACAAACTGAGCAATGTTTCTATGAAATATCCTCCGCTGGTACTTTAATTGACTGCCACTTTCATCTTATCTGCTTTGTCTAATCTAGAAAAATCACCGACCCTAAAAATTGGTTGTTAAAATGTGACGCTGTCTCCTTCACTATAACTTATAGCACTTCATCGCAATAAGTAATAACAATAATAATAAAAAATGTAGTTTCCTATTAACGGATAATAGTTTCGCAAAGCGTAACTACCGGAGCAGATAAATAAAGAAAGGAGCTAATAAAAAACATTACTGAATTTTTTTTTTCTCAATCATCCAATTAAATGCTACATTAATTCTATTTTAAAACTGATTTTCCTTTTCATTATATCCATTATAAGTACGTATTTAAAGCTTTATCTATTTCTTTTATATATGGTATAGATAAATGTAATAGGAGAAAAGGTTATTTATTTATTTATCTACTTTTAAATATTTTTAATCCATCATACTAGTAAAAAATAATAAAGAAAGCGAGAGAGAAAAAAAATCAAAGTATCAAAAAAAAAAAAAAAATAAATAAAATAAGGATAATTAAAGGATTAACAAGAGAGAGAAAGATGGATATTAATCATTCTTTTAAGTACATTAATAATAATTTATTACTAATATGACTTTGTCCTAACTCTCCTTGTAGTTTCTTTAAATAATCATTAATAAATATTGATACACTTTTAATGATAAAGTTATTTTGAGAATAACATTAAAAATTATAAAAATCTGTCATCTCATCATTTTAACCGGCGTTTATATCAATAAAGATGTTCATGATAAGAGAAAACGACGATAGTCGTACGTCGACACTTTTCCCCACACAAATTAATTAAAGAAATTAATTAGACTGAAATAATTTACTATGCATTACATTAAAAGAAGTTTTAACTAGAGATAGGAATTGGCTCTAACTTTTATCATCGTTCTATTTTACTACAGTTTACGTAAGTTACGAACTTCATTTTTAACTATACTAAAATTTATCGTTTTTATGAACTAATCTGACTAAAATATGAGAAAGGAGAATATTTTATTTTCCTAAATGGTGTGAATCAAAAAAGTTAAAAATTGAAATCGATAAAGTTTTAACTTAAACTAAGAGATATTTTAAAAACTATAAGATTTTGATAAAAAAAAAAAAAAAAAAAAAAAAAAAAGAAAGAAAGAAAGAAAAAATGCGCAAGTTAAACGGAAAGATCTCATCATTCTAAATGAAATATTTTTAAATATATATTTCACTTCGTTCTATTTGTTTCTTTAAAATACAAGTTAGTATTTTTTCAAAATTTAAGGTATCTGTCGATATGTAAATAGACTTTTTCGTGATTATTATTATTACTATTTTATTTGAGAGAGCAATCTTTTACAAAAACCCCAAGTCTGTTTTTATTATATTTCTATGTTTATTAGAAGGGGAGTCATGGCCAATTTATTAAACAGTAAATGATGAGTCAACAAACCCGAAATGGTATTAGGGAAGGTCAGGAAAAATGTAAACATGGTTTTCTTACCTTTTTTCAATAAAAACACAAAGAAATCTTAATATTTCCAGATTAATTTTATCGATAAAAAACAATCTAGATAAGTAATCTTTCAATGTGATTCCTATTCCTTGGAAAATCATTTGTCCCGTTATCTTCATGTTTGATAAATTCCATTGCACAAAATGATTTAAATATATTTCAATGAAATTATGTCAAAATGCCTACCCTATTTCTCTTTCTATTCCAGAATCTAATCTCTGTGTAACAATATAATTATTTAATTTAAAAAATATTTCAGTGAATTTTGAAGATATTGAAAATTTCCTAGTTGAGTGCATAGGCAAGAAGAAATAGTATGTAGTAGTACAAAGTAAATTCAAATATATTTAATTGAACTGAGTGCATGCTGTCTGTGTAATCATAGATTTTTGCTAGGGTTTTATGTTTTATAACAATTCTTTCAGAGTTTCCCCCAGGTTTAAAAAAGGACAGGGCGCTACTGTTCTGAAAAGGGCACTTTTTACATTTTTCAGGGCACTTTTTCATTTTTAAGGGCACTTAAATAGAGTTGAATCTAGAATCTAGCGGTTCAAAAAGTCGTGGAAAAAAAAAAAAAAAAAAAAAAAAAAAAAAAAAAAAAAAAATCAGAAATTTCATCAAAAAATTGAAAAAAAAAAGGTAAATTCTGTTAAAAGATCGCGAAAAAACGGCAAATATTGTTAAAATATCGCGAAAAAACGGCAATTTTATTAAAATATCGCAAAAAACGGTATATTTTGCTAAAAAATCACAAAAAGGACAAATATCGTGAAAGTATCGCGAAAAAAAACGGAACTTTTCACAGAATTTTTCGTTTTATTGCGATTTTTGGACGAAATTTGCCTTTTTTAGCAAATCTTTTGACGAAATCTGCCGTTTTATCGCTATTTTTGAAGAAAGTTGCTGTTTTTGCGACTCATTTGACAAAAATTTCCATTTTATCGCGATTTTTGAAAGAAATTTGTTGTTTTTGCACGATTTTTTGAGAAAATCTGCCGTTTTGTGAAATTTTGTGACGAAATTAGCCATTTTTTTTTGAGAATCTTGCCTGAAATTAGTCGTTATTTTACGATTTTCAACGAAACTTGCCGGGTTTTTTAGCGATTTTTTGAGAAATTACCCGTTCCACGGGAGGCGTATAACGCTTTTTTTTACGTTCCTGTCGCCGATTTATTGCGTAATTTACGCGCTATAGCGCGTTCGGATCACCGCTGGAGAGCTGCGTTTTTTGAAATATGGGACAAGAAGGACGCTATTTTTTTTGAATGAATGAAAAGAGGGGCGCTAGTTTTTGAATGAGGGGCAAGAGGGGCGCTATTTTTTAACTTAAAGGGCAAGAGAGGCGGAGCGCCCCCCTGAAACCCTCTGGGGGAAACTCTGATTCTTTATTACAATTGAATTATAAATATGAGCATTTATTCACTTCTGTACAAATTTTTTAAAGCGCTCAGAACGTAAGATACCTTCAATTTATGTAATAATAATCAATGATCCCTGTTTCACATATTTAAATCAGACATCTGAGGTTTTCATAAATATTTTTACAAAAAAAAAAAAAAAAAAAAAAAAAAAAAACGAAAAATAATGAAACAGACATACATTATAAGAAACACTTTTCAACACAACAGTTGTATTGTGAAATTTAATTTATTCATCAACATACTTCATTTTTAATACTGAACATTTTGTGATAAACATCAATAACATATAAAAATTTAATTCTAATCCGAGAATTTTTACGGGAATTAAGGCTGTTTTTCAATCAAAAAGTGCAACTTTATAACATAAGTTTTAATTTATTTTTGTTCGGAAATGCATGAAACTAGCAGGTGTTGTTCAAAAACTATTTAATCACACTCAGTTTATTTGCAAATGCAATAGATGTTTCAGAAAACACTGTCAAAGTTGACCTTTTGACCCGAATTTCCAGACAAAAGCAGAAAAAACAGTCAAACTGAAGTGGAAAGTGTGATCGTCACTTGATCGATTTCGCCTACAACTCAATACTCAATAGATAATTTACTGATCACAAAATGGAAAATAGAGTTAGATTCCAAATCGGTTCCACAGTTAGGTCTTCCAATTTTATTTCTTTCCGTTGAAAGATGAATTTGTAAATGTGTCAAAACGTTTTGAGCTTGTTGGCCGGAGCAATTGAAAACAGTCTTAACCCCTTCGCGACGGGAGCTTCTTATGAAATTTTTAATGTTTTGTCACCGGTTTTAAAAACAGAAATTTGTCTCTTATTAAATTGTGAAAATGCTCCGATTAAATAAGGGAAAATTTACATTATAATTTTACTGGTGGCGATAAACACGAATTCTTAAGCCTATTTGCGGCACGTATACATGTCGCTCGTCCCCAAGGGGTTAAGGCGCACACACAAGCAACAGATAGACACACGCACACACAAAAAAAACACCACTTTTAAACAAAGTTAAAAAGTTAAAAAAAAAAAAAAAAAGAAAAGAAAGAAAAATTTAAATTAATATAATCGAAAAAGAAAATAATATACATCATCAGCGGGAAACACAAAATAGTTGTTACAAACGTACAAAAAAAACCTCTCTTTTTATTTAAGCGTTTGTTGGTCATGGGTGACATAAAACAGCTATAATAAGGACAGCATTATTGATTTTTCCCGCTTCGGTTGGAAAAGTCAAGTTCGGGGCTTTAAAGGAAAGAGAGAGAGAAAAAAGTTTTAGCGGTGTCTTTTGAGTTGTGAAGGGTTTCATCCGAATGAGATTGGGTGTGTGATATACCGCATAATGCCATAGTATGGCAATAAAGTTTCGAAACCCATTCAAAACTCTTATTTTTCATTCATCAGGCTGTTCGAAACAAGAGATCTGCACGGGCCTATTATCAAGCGCGACACTCGCGCAGGGCCTAATCTCCACTGTTTTTGGGCCAGGCCACATTCTTTTCTAAAGGCTTGGGCCTAGTGACTACACTTATTGGGCCGGGCCGGGTTCAAGCCTTACTTTGTTCCTGAAGGATCGAGTCGCGCCTAACTTTTTTTTTTTCCTGTACAGAGCTGAGACTAGTTTCACTACTAGTTTTCTCGGCCTCAAATTTTCAGTCCTAGTTTTAATCCAACTCGTATAAAAACCATTGCCTCGGCGTGGCCTGATTCGTTCAAAGGTCAATACAATTAGGCCTGGTACAATTTTTGAATCGCCATTATTCCATAACTAAACATTAACACTTATTCTGTTTAAAAAATAGTAGATTTCTACGCTCATTGAAATATAGTAAAAAAGTGAAAAAGAGCCTTTCTATAAAAGATTCTTTTTTTAAATTGAAAAACGTGTTGATCCATGCAAAATTAATATATTAATACGAAAGAAAATAATATACAATACATTTACACTTGAAAAGAAGGAAGCTTGTCTATATATAAAGCATTTCTTTTTCTTTTCTACGCAATTCAGTCTTAGAAGATTTTACTACATAGCATTTTTCAGATTTTTAACACTTCAATACATGGAATATGAATTAACAATATCAATGATTATAGAAACATTTGCATACAAGAAATAGAAATTCATTAAAAAATAAATAAATAAATAAATATCGCACTTGCGGCACTTCTACAAAAAAGGAAAATTAGAAATATGAAAAAATAACTTAATAAAAATAAGATAACTACTTTTTCTCCGAATTCCTTGGATGAGACAAATTTTTAACTAAATCGATGTAAAAACCAATGTTTTGTAGAAATTTATTCGGGCCGAGATTTTAACTTTTTTTCCAGCCGTGTCGGGTTCGGACCGAACTTTTAGCTGTTGTACTGACTGGGCACGAACCGAACTTTCAACTTTTTTTTGCATCGGATCGGGCCCAATCATGAGAATCACCCCCGGGCACATCTCTAGTTGAAGAACGAGCCAAATTTATAAAAATGCCCAGCCATCCTCTCTTCAAAAATCTTCCGGAAAGCAAATAATGTTATTTTAATTCATTTGGTTAATTTATTTTTGTAAACGAATATTTTTATATGAATAATATGGTAAATAACAAACAAATTAAAAATGAACAGCCAATCCATAAATATTTTTAAACTTCTTTGAACTTAACAAGCAAAAATAAATAAATTATATAGAGGAAGTTCGGTTATGATGGAATAGTCGCACAATATGAAATACAGAAATACTTTAATGTCTGGCGCATATGGCATTGCATGCAGCCAAGCGTAAATCTATCAAATGACTTCCTAGTACATCCACCAGGCATTTGGATACATGCCTGTTGTTGGAGAAACGCTGCGAAATCAAATCTTATTTTCATTTTTTTTTTTCAGTTTTTTGAAAGTAAATTTTATAAATTCGTATTAGTTATAAAATCTCACTGTCAGTCTTGTTAACCAAGTTCAGTATAAAGTAGAACAGTTAAACTGCTGTGTTAGCGAGTTTTCCCCTATGCTAACTTGTTGACGAGTGAAGAGGTTATGTATTTCAATATAGTATGTTTCGGGTAAAATGGAATATTAACTAGACAACTGTTCAAAATGGGTTTAAAAATTGAAAAAAAAAATTCAAAGAATCTGATGATTTATAGATAATGTACTAATGTTTACTCGTTAAATAAGTCTGTTTGGTATTCGTGATTTCTCTTGCAGTTTTAATATTCCTTATAAAACTATTTCATATTGCCCGGCTGGTTGTCATGACCAGTGTAACTTTTTTCAAGCTAAATAATTGATACGAATTTCCCCTTTCTCTTTAAACACATTAAAAATGCGTTAAAAATAGTCAAAGTTTGTACTTTACTAACTTTTAATGTATCTCATTGTTTTGCTTTGTTTTGTCTTCTGTGCACTTACAAATAAAAATGCAAGTTGAATTCCATAATACCTGAATTTCATCGATATATAATTTAAAAAATCATTAAATTGAAAGCCTAATAACAAGGTATATATGAGAGACGCATAAACAGAGGCAACTGAAATGGAAGCTTCCTTTAATTTTTGATTGCATACGCTTAAAGTGTTAACAAATTGTATTAAACACTCTTAGAAAAGCATATTAACCGCGATGAGCATCTTTTACAGAATTTTTAATTCTTTATCACCATATTTTCAAAACAAAATTTTTTGCATAATTTAATCGGGAAAATGCCCGGATTAAACAAGGCAAAATGTACAAATAATTAGTGTTCACTCTAGAAATAAAAAGGGCATGGTGCTATTCACTACAAAAGGCACTACTGCAGCAGAAAAGGGCACTTTTGCCAGAAAAAAATTGTTATTGCCTTTAGAAGGGGAAAAAAGAAAGCAATGAAACACATAATTTTTAAATATGATAAATCAAGTAACATTAATTTCAAATGATTTTATGATATAAAAATTAAAAATACAATTAAATTAAAACATGATTCAATAGTTTTATGCTCTTTTTCTTAAAGAAATGAAAAAAATCTATCATTTTTGGGCACACAAATTTAGAAACACTACGGAATTAAAAAAATATTTATTAAAAATCTCTGGGTAAAACCAGTGGTGCATTTTACTACTTTTAAAAAGGGCAGGGTGCATTTTGTAAATTTGAAAAAGGGCAGGGTGCTGCACCCTTCAAAAATGGCCTAGAATGAACACTACAAATAATAATAATAATAATAATAATAATAATAATAATAATAAACTGGTAGCAATAATTCAGGATTCTGAGCACTTTATGTGAATATTAAAGATATTCAGGTATTCCACGAATTTTCACGCTATATCACATTTGATAAAAAATAGTGGATGAGCATGTTTGAAGAAGTCACGATTCTACATTTAATTTCACTTATTGTATGAAGTTTTGTATTCACCATTTGTAAATAATCATCTTCATGAGAAGTTTCTGTAGATAATTATTATTGATAAACAGAAAATGCACACTACATACATAATTATAGATGAACACATTTGGTTGCTTTGCTAGAACTCATGATTCTAAATTACAATTAATATTTTAGCAACTCTTTCCTTTTAAAAATTGAAACAACGTTTTGTTTTCTTCCATTTTTGGAAGATCAAGAAATAATGCAGTCTACTTACTGCGTTCAAGTTTTACATTACATAATAACTAAAAGAGCAAGAAAAAATGTTTTTAATATCAATTATCTAGTAGGTCACGTGAACCTGGCGCCTCCCGTCTACACTGTAAAAAAAAAAAAAAATTCAAGAGGTTACTAAAAAAATTTTTAGTAAATTTGTATTCCACAGAATTTTTTGTATAACTAACTTAAAACTTTTTAGTATGAGCCACCAATCAAATTTTAGGAATAGCTCCAAAAATATTTTTAGTAACCATTACATGTGTCCGAAGAGCAGGAGCTTCTTTCGAGCTGCATCCAGCGGGTAAGAAGACTGCCGAAGATTTTCGGCAAAGCCGCAATAGATGGCAGCACCAAACATTGCTACCTGCTCCGACAGGATTTTCATAATCCCTTTCTTTAACAAGCACTTACACTGCATACATTCGGCACGTATTTGGCGGTGTCCAGCAACGAACCCGGGACCTTTCAGCCTGGAGTTCGGTGCTATGACCACTATGCTATCACGGCCACACCAACTGAGTTTTATAAAAGCTATTAAAAATATAAAACTATTAATTCTATTCGTTGATAGCTTTTTTCTAGTAATTCTTACAGATTTTCTTGTAACCGAGTAAGATTACTAAAAAAATTTTAGTAATTTCAAGGATTACTAAAAATTTTTTAGTAGATCGACACTTTTTTTTTACAGTGTAGTTGAGAGAGGAAGGGATTTGCAAAATATTTCGCACTTTATGTGGCGCGTATAGTTGAAAATCGACCCCAAGGGGTTAAACTTAATTCTTTAAATTTAAAAATAACATTATTTAAATTACTAAGTAAAAAACACCGAATTTTAAAAAGGAATGACTTATTAAAGGAATGACTGAATTATTCTCCTAAATGAAATACATTACGATTATACAACAACATGAAACATGAAAAAAAATATGTTGTATCAATGTAACATTACAATAAAAAAAAATTATTAATATTAAAAATTACAAATCGCCCGAACACTTGACAATTCATTTTTTCTATTTATGTCGAATAGGCAGAACTGCAGGAATTGCGAAGAAATAAATAAAAAAATACTGTCTCAATAACTAATAACAGTTAATGAACCTCCTTGAATGCTTTGTTAATTTGTTTACAAGAAGTTGTTTTTTACGAAAATTCCTGTTTAGGTGCTTCACACCTAAACTGTACTAAATAACTAACTTTCGTAAAAGAGAAAGAAAAAAAAAAATAAAAGAAAACCTTTTGAAAAGCTTTACATAACTCATTCTGTCACTCTTAAAAAAAATCTTGCGAAATTGCTTAAATTTTACATCATGTTTAATTCTCAGAAGAAGATTTTCGAGTACCGACACAAATGGAGGCTATTCAACTCATCGAAAATAAGTCCTCTTTACAGACAGTTTTCTCTTGGTTAAAAGTCTGAAAATAAATCACTTGCCTTGCGGAAATTTATCCGAAAATCGATACAACTTTAAGAAAAGGCTTCTTGAGGCGATCGAGAGATGAGGTGTCGAAAACTTACGTACGCCAGAAATGAAAACGTATCACTTTTAACATTTCATATGTCATGTCTAGACACTGATAAGGCGCTTTGTGTTAAAGGTAAATCAATAATTACACAATAATCAATTTTTTTTAAATGTTTCATAGTATTTATAAATGGTGAAGAAACCAGGTAAAAATCATTAAAAAAGAAGAAATTATTAATATGATTTTGTTGTTTCTACTATCATGGAAAATTAGGCAAATGAGAGAGAGAGAGAAAGATGATTACATGAATGTAACAGGATAAAAATTGACTTGAAAAAATGGAATCTGATGCAGTAATGCAATGGCTTCTTACTAAGCGACCACAGAGTTACTTCTTATTTATTTTTTCATTTTTACAGAAATTTGTAATTTAACCGCAGAATTTCTGTCATCTAATAACGGAAGTATTGCTGTTTGAAATTAGTGATGTGACAATACTTATCTCAAAAAGTAACGAGTACTGCTGAAAAATGTAATTTCAACAGATATTTATTTCATTTTATTGTTTTTCTATGTGGATGAACAACGGGTCATACGTTATTAGTTTAAACAATTTTTGTACAAAAAACCAGAATCGCAAACTATTCATTCATCCTAAATTACAGTGTGCTTCAGTTCATCCTGAGCCCGCATTTTTTATCATAACTTCCACAGTAATCAAGATATTTTAAACAAAATTAACTTGCCGTATGCATAATTCAACCACAAAAAATGGTAAAAATACAAAGTAATTTGGTCAATGTACCGCATATAATGTCAACCGTGTTCCGTAAAGTAAATTGTCCAATTTAGTACTAATTGGATGCGGATGATTGCCACTAACAGCCCTCGAAATGAGCATGACGAATTTTAAAAAAAGATCCTACCTGTCGCATCGAATCAGCAGTAAATTTTAGAGGATCCACTTTTTAAAATGTAGTTGACATTACATACAGTGCACCGAACAAATTATTGGGCACCTCTAACCAGAGGTGTAGACGTAAAAAATACAGAGGATATACGCTCTAAGCAGAGGGTATACTCTCAAGGCAGAGGGTATACCCTAGAGTGTGTATACTATAGCTTTCTTGAGAAACCGTATTCGATGTTCCTTTAAAAAATCTAGAAGGTCCGTATGCCCTCCACTACATCTCTGCCTCTAACACTTTTTGCAATTTCATCACATTTTGCACAAATATCGTTAGAATATCTTGATTATTGCTAAAGTTATGAACAAAAATTCGAGCTATGTAACTTTGACAAAATGAATAAATTGCGACAATCGTTCCCTATGAAAAAACTATTTGTTGTTAATGAGCTCTACTACATCTTAAATATGTAAACGTTATACTGAAAATCCTTTTCAGCTAAAAAGCTAACTATTTCCCACCAGCAACAATTACTAATTTTTTTTTATTTCTTTTATAAATTTAATTATAATCCCAACTTTGAAAAATGTATGAAAATCTAAATGCAAAAATCTATGTATAAAAGACTAAATAGCTAACTCCACATTTAATAATTGGTCTCGAATATTTAATTTTTGAACTAATATTTTCTTATAAAGAGAAAGCAGTTAACATAAATATTAAAAAATACCTTTTTTACTTAAAAGCAACACAAATAAATTCAATATTCAACCAATAGCAACCAAACAATGCTAACATGGATTTGTACAGCCTTTCATCCCGAGAAGCTAACAGAAAAAAAATAATTACCAATTTAACTCTTCCAAAATACGAAACAAGGTAAATTTATGCAACAGTTTTAAGTGC
Organism: Maratus speculifer; assembly: GCA_964019185.1. Lineage (NCBI taxonomy): Eukaryota > Metazoa > Arthropoda > Arachnida > Araneae > Salticidae > Maratus > Maratus speculifer. Next base: position 267,648,798 of record OZ025296.1, on the reverse strand, counting down.
GGTACACTTTATAGGTGCGAATAAAACTATAAATCTTACCTAAATGGTAGCGGGTTAAATTGAGCCCCCGTCGTTATTGCAAAAGTTAGAAGAAAACCGCAAAGAAACATTGCCGAGGTGCATAAATTGCCCACCAACAATGATTCGAGGGTAATTGATTGGTAATTTCGTGCAGGGTCACGATCGGGATAAAACTTGGCATGAAGCAGCAAGACGTGATGAGAGAGGCCGTAACGACCCATCACTTTAAATTTAACGCTTGTTACGTGACAGCTTTATGCGAGAGCCGTTTAATTTTCAGTAAAGACATCTTTTTCTCACCCAGCCTAGCAATAATTTAGGGGTTGAAATCTTTTTCAAACCATTTTTTTAAACTGGTAAGATAAATGCAAAGATCTTTGTGCAAAAGCGAATACAACAATGAAAAACATAGACCGACAAAATAAATTTAGCACACGAAAAAATTTGTGTATTTTGAATTTTAAAAACAGCAACAGCAACTTTTCTCTGATATAATATGAGAGACTTTGTACATTTGAATATCAGCAACATACGTGTCCCAAAGAATGCACGCTAGTGCTGCTTAATAGCAAATATTTCAACTTTACTTTGATATAAACTGGTAGATTTATATGCATAAAGCATAAAAAGATAATTTGATGACAACGTATATCAATTTTACACTATATTTTTAAGTTTGGTAAAACACGACTGTAAATCTATGACATTTTCTGTACTTTTTAAAGTATAGCCATTATAATTGTCGATTTGATCTCATATACGTTCCAAATTTATTATTAATCTATAATGTATGTTGTAATTTACTTCGACCATTTAAAGCTTGCTCTCACATTTTTATTCCATGACATAACTTCTTCGATGTTTACTCGCTAAACAAAAAGTTATATTTCTTTTAACGAAAGGGCAAAATGTCGGATAAAATATTATGTATTTCAAAATATCTCTCGCGTCTTTACAGTCGGCTTTTACCAAACTGTAAAAATTATGAAAAGAATAAAAGATCCTCCCATATAAATTTACAGGCATTGAAAACTTTAACCAATATTCATATTCAACATGAATGAAAACGATTTAGAAAAATGGAGAGTGAAATATTTCAAAAGATAAAAATTTTATCACGTTTCCGGAAAGGAATTTAAAACGGGAAAAAAGTTTATCTAGCACAGGATTTGAAACTTTTCCTCTCTGGCCCATAGGGATGCGAGGAACGGAATATTTCCCGACTAACGTCGCATAGATAGGAGAGCATGTGGGAGGTCAAAGACACTACGCATCTGTGTGAGAGAAAGAGCTGACAGCATAAATCGATCTCCGAAAATGTACAGACACCTAAAAGAGAACGGGAAACCCGGATAGCAATTTATATTCTGAAGGTCACTGAATTTCTCAGGCAAATAAAATTTATACGTTTTTCAAGGGGCCATCTCTGAAGAATGTGCAATTCAAAATTCACTCCAATACACGAATATGTCGTATGACAAGCCATATATATTTAACCCTTTTGGAGTCTCTTTTTTTTCGTTGAAAAATGACATTTAGATTTAACAAATTAAAAATAGCTATTGAAATGAAAAAATTACGGTTTACTGAAAAATTTAACTGATACTATGTCCTTCACTGAAATCTAACGAATATAGTTAAATTGTTACTGTTAAATTGTCCCTTATTATTATGAAAATGGGCTAAAAGAGAATTTTAGAAGACGTTTGGGAAAAATTGTAATAAAATAAGATTAAACAACTATTTATTTTTTATTATTATACATTATTGATTAGGATAAATATATATATATTATCATTACTACTTGCAGGCAATGTAGTGACGTTGTCAGAATTAAACAAATTTAAATAAGAATTAAAATTTTAAATTGTTGATTTGATTAAATTCCAATTTTGAATTGTTGATAATTAAACCAGTGGTCGCCGCATATTTGATCACTGGTTAAACGAATCCATCTTTTTAATCAATGAAATCATTATGCTATTTTTTTTTTTTCAAATATTGCAATCAATAACTATGTTAGATAAGATTTATTTAAAAAGCACATAGTATTAGAATTATAAAATGCACCATTGAGATAATATAAAACTATGATAGATTTATTTAAAGTGTTTCAAAAATGATGAGACAAACTATAAGATGAAAGAACACAGTGCAGAAAGCAATTGTTTTTGAGGGAGAGGGGAGGAAAGGAGACGAAAAAACAGGATATCCTGATTGGTGAATGTTTGGTATCTATACAGGGTATATTTTCATTCCAAGCTAAACCTGAATTCTTAGTGCTAATTTAAATAATAATGAAGCTGATTTAAGGAAACTGTTGACAGACATACTTTACATTATGTAAATTGTAACGATGTCACGAGAACATAAACACTATGTATTATGTCCTTTATATTTCTGGATGTAATCGATATTTACATGCGGTGTAACTGACTGAGCTACTATGCGCTTTCAGCAACTTTCGTAATATTCTATTTCGCCCCCCCCCCCCCCCAAAAAAAAAAAAAAAAGATAAATCTGTTGAAAATTTTATCAAAATATTGCCATCGTTAAACCTTTGATCAAATAGCCGAGTTTGGCTTTAAGTTTATATTCAATATTTTTCACTGAATAAATTAATTTCTTGCTTCTTATACAAAAATTGTTAATTTTAACTGCATTTCAACAGCTCAGAAATCCATCTTTACATACTCGAACCAAGTTGTGTTAAATAAAACACTATTAAATAATATATATATTATTTAATTATTATTAACACTATTAAATAATATATACTAGTGCTAAATGTTCCTCACGCAGAGTTCTCGCTGTCGCTCGCCATTGCGCCAAATTCCGACTAGATTTTTCATTTGGCGAGTAAACAAGCGATTAGATCGCCAAATTGCTAGTGCTCAATTTTTGCTTTTTCTTTCTTTTCTTTTTCGTTTTAATACATATGCATGTATACATATTTTTAATATATTTGTAGCGGATAATTGAAATTAGATTAATAACAATCGTTGCGGTAGTTATAAAAACGTAGGTAAAAAATTAATGAAAACGTGATTAATACCTATGAATGAGCACACCCACATATAGACGGTATTTCACTATATTTGTTACGATTACAGATTTTAACCAGTGACGTTTTCTCTTGCGTGATTAATCATCTCAATAATTAAGGAAGTATTATTAGTAACAGGACATTCATTTTCAAATAATTTTATTCAAGTATGTTTCTAAATATAAAATAAAACGATTTCATTTCGAAACATAAATATTCCTTTAAAAAAAAGACTCTACGACGGATAAGAAGAGCAATGACGGAAATCATGAAAGTGTATTTAAAATCTGTGATTTAATTAATTACGTAATCTAATTAGCTTAAAATATTACATTTTGTTACATCGAGTTCATTTAGCATTCTGAATGAAATTAGTTAAAATAATATTTTTTTGAAAAAAATTCGAGATAGGTTCATTACAATCTATGTTTTATCTTTTTATGAGGGGAATATATATAACATCGTTCCAGCATACACATAGTTTTACTATAAAATTGAAAAAAAAAAAAAAAAAAAAAAAAAAGAAACTTGTTCAAAAAAAAAAAAAAAAAAAAAAAAAAAAAAAAAGGAAAACCAATAGAGGAAAAAAAGATTTTTTTTATATGCAATGGGCTCTTTCCCTCACTTAAATAATAAAAAAAAATTATTCGTTTATGACATCAAAATTCACAATCGAAATTCTTTTACATCATAATACTATTATGGAAACGGTTACTTGGTGTTAAATTCGGAATTCAATCATTAGTTTCACATGAAAGAGAATTCAGATTGAACTCAAAACCAGATTTTTAGGCGATTAGCTAAGGGTCTGCATGTTCAATGTTTTCTTTAAAAACCTTATTAACGTTTCTAACAAAACCACTACAATTTTTCATAATAGGTTGCCGCAGGATAAGGAAGAAAAATAGTTAAACCTTACTATATAATATTCTATCGGACATGACAAAGTTCAATAAACATTTAAATAATATTGGATTTTTTTTTTTTTTTTTTTTTTTTTTGACGTGACAACGTCTTGTAAATTGGTTTGCCGGGAGACACTTCAAGAAACTGCGTTACGTTACGTTACGCTCCGCTCACGATACACGCTCACTTTTCTCTTAACTTTTTCCGGTCACTTGTGGGACCATTTTCTGAACGTGAATGTGAATTCGCTGCAAGGAAGGGGCGGTGCTTAATAGGAATTTTAGATAGTATCAAACTAAGACGAAATACGTTATGTATTAGTTATTAGTATAAAGTACAAAGAAAATAAGTGTAGTTTATTTCGTAATTCGGTGGTATATTATGGAAAACTAATGATATGTGATTAGTGAAAGCCATTTTACTTTAGTTATATTCTGCTCATTGAAAAATTCTTTAATATGCTGTTTACAAAATTCAACATTTGACATCAATAAACATGAAGTAAAATGTGTTTAACAAACACAGTGTATTGCAAGTTATTGTATGTAATAAATACGTATGTATGTGTAAAGGTAAAAATAAAATTTTGTTAATATGAAATTCAGTGCGAGATTCTTTGTATAAATTAATGTTTTAAATATAATTCTTTGTATAAATAAATGTTTTAAATTGTTACTATTATTTCATCCTTCTTCCTACTATACGAATGAATATTCACATTAAAATTATTTTGCAACTCAAAGTCGTTGTCACGTAAAACTTTCGCCCGTATACCGACTTTACAGGCAACCAATTTTTTTGTTTTTGTTTTTGTTATGCAATCTTCATCTTTGTAAAGATTAAAAATATATGTTACTACTTTGGTTTTCAAATTTTGTTGGTCTATCGAAAATATTCAACGTACAGTTGTGGTGTAATGTAAAAGAATTGGACAACAACTATGTCAGGCTGAACAGTTTCCGCCAGTTGATTACAAATATTTTTAGACTTAATATAAATTAGAAATTTAATCATATTGCAATTAATTCAATTAATTATTGCATATTCAATAATTAGAAATTAAATCATTAGCATGAAAACAATATTCAAAAAATCTTTTTCTTTCTTTTTTTTTATTATTATTATTAATATTTTTTTTTTTTTCAGTTTGTAACAAAATTTTGAATATAAATGTAAGCTTATACACTTTTACATTTTCTAATCTGTTGTTCAATTTAAACTTAACTAAACCAAAACCAGTAAAGATTATTTCTGATTGAGCTATAAATAAAGTATTATCTAAATTAGGCAATTTAGTTTTAAATGATTTCTAAATATTAAATACAGAAAAATATCGAAAATATCAAGCAATATGATATTTTGAAAATAAATATAGGATACTTTATAGATATACAGTTTAGTTTAGTTAGACAGTTAATACAGGCAGTTTAGTTTTAAATGACTTAGTAAATGCAGAAAAATATTGACAATATCAAGTATCATGATATTTTGAAAATAAATAACGGATATATCACGATATATATCAATATATACATCTACGGATATCAATAAAACCGAATCTTGAAGAGCACCTACTGTTTCATTTAAAGAGGCAGGTATTTTTAACGTTAACTAATATATTAAACTTAACTTTCTTTGAGGAAAAAATAATAATGGCCACAAAATTATTGATAAGTAAACAATTAAAAACAAAAACACCCTAACATACGTTATCTTACTCAAAAAAAATTACGATTTTCCTACAAATCAAAAAATGTAAAATGAAATTTAAAACGAGTCTCGAGATAAATATTCCACCACAGGAATCCAAAAGATAGTGGCATTATTCAAAGCTAAATCCTTAATAACGAAACTAAAGGACACCTGCTGTTTCTTTGACGCCATACTATCTAACAACTCCAATTACCATACTTGTCGTGGGAAAAGAAACATGCTCCATCTAGATCTTCCAGATCGAGCATCAGACACAACACAACTAATACTTTCGGCCTCAGGGAAAAGCTTCGAAGTTGACGGAAAATCGCAAGTCTTCAAGGTCGATATACTTCAATAGGCTGATTAATAAGACGGAATAAAATCACTACCGTTAGATGCATAAGGTCAGATGGATAGTTAAGAGAAAATCGCTATTGTGCTGACAAATCCTAAACAGAAAAATGTATGTGCATCTTTTGAATCTATAAAGTTCGAGTGGAAAAGACATTCTGTAATGAAGACTTCTTGTGATGCTAAGTGGCAGTTTGGTTGAGATTTAGCGTTGGAGGTAAATATTTATACTAATCATCCAGGTTTCGACAAGTCCTTCATAAATTTTATATAGGTGGAAAGAAATCAAATGCAGGCATTCGAGTATAATTGGTTTTTATTTTCAGAAAAGTAGCAGTGTCAAATGAGCTGAGATGATAAACATCCCATTTCTCTTTCGGAAGGGGAAAGAAAAAAGGGGTATTCTATTTTCTCATAGGGGGAAAACATAGGAAGAGAAAAGAGAAATATAATGTATCATTTTCTAATACAGAAGAAGTGTGATGATCAACACTACTTGTTTGTAAATTTTGCCAGGTTTTTTTTTTTTTTTTTTTCTAAAAATATCATGAACACTTCTTTTACTTTTCCACGTTTTTGCACATATGTTCAACTAGCATATGATATATTTGATTTTATTCAACTATAATGCTTTTTTGAGATAAGACTAATTGAAACGTTGCAGATTTTGAAACTTTTGAATATTTTATAGATTATATCTACTAAATGTAGCAATATACCGGTAAAATTCTATATAATTTAACTTGTTCTAGTAATACACTTTCATATTTTTAAAGAAAAAAAAATGGGGTACTATTGCTTAAATAAAAATAATAAGTGCGAAAAACGGACAAAAACGTCAATTTGATTTAATTTGTAGCAACATAACAATGTACAGTAACAATGATGCTCCATGAAAACAAAGTTTAATAAGCAGGTAGTGTTATAAAAGTTCATCCTCATTCTCAAAAAAAAAAAAAAAAAAAAAAAAAAAAAAATTCTTGAGAATTTATTGATGTATTTTGCGGGATCTACAATGTTTCCATGTCAAGAATTAACAGCAGGTTTTAAACCAGCATCACGATAGGGCCGCCTTCTCGAAGTAAAATAAAAGCAAGGTAATCTCAAAAATAAAGTTTATGCATCACCTATATAAACAATATGAATAAAACTTTAAAAGCAAAACATTAATTTGTGTAAAACATAGATCAAGTCTGTATCCCTTGTGGGGCTGTCCACCAAAACTTCGTAGCTTGCTGCAAGAATTTAATTTCCACTTTATGATTTTAGTACCTCTTTGAAAAGCAATAAGAACAATATTAAAATTACAAGTGCCAATATCAATTTAAAACTGTGCTTCATTTTTCTTGAGTTCCTCTTGATTTAATATCAAACCTCACAATATTAGAAGGTGTGTCGAGTGACTGAATGGATGCCTACAGATTTCATATTATAAAGCATACAGACAGCAGTAGCAAGCAGACTTCGAGTCGATTACAGAGGACTGTAATCGATTAAGATTACGATTATTTTCAATTTCAAAAAACAGATTACGATTATGTCGCTATTTATGCAAGCCTGATTACGATTACATAATCGATTATCCATTTTTTTATTTCAGGATTACGATTACGTTTGGATTACGAATAATATTTTTTTTGATTACGATTACCGAACTAGTTGATTACGATTACAGTTCGATTACAGTGATTCCGTAGTCTACATGTTACAAACTAGAGTTACAAATTTACGAAATATGCGTTTCCTTTTATTTATTTATTTTTAAAGGAAAAATAATTCATCTATATTTAAAGAGCTATTCTTTTCTATATAAATAATATATGTTTTCCTTTTCAATATTTTAGAACTGATTTCATTATTATAAATTTATTTTGAAATTATGAGCATTTCTAAGGATGCTTGATTGATAGAATAGGTATGTGTAACATACGAAACTCTGATTTGAAATTCACGAATACCAGTGCAGTGTACGTAGAATGAACCCCCCTCCCCTTACACACACACTAAAATTTGGGGGGGGGGGGGGAGAGAACCTGTGTTTCACAATCTTTTTTTTTTTTTAACCCAATATTTAAACATGAAATGAGTTTAACTAAGATTATTTTTCCTTAGAACTTTCGTTGCAAGGCATTTAAGGATAAAAGCAAAACAAAATTTAAAAAATGAAGAAAAATTAAATATTTAAAAATAAGCTTCTACCAAAATTTTCGAAATGGGAGAATTAAAACAATTCATTCTTTTTTCTTTCATTTGCATGCCTCTGTCCCCTTGAACCACGTATTTAAAACAAAATTGAGGCGCATGAACGTTAACAGGCAAATAATAATAATAATAATAATAATAATAATAATATAAAATATTGTCTTTTGGTAGGAATGTATTAGGGGAGGGGAGGGGAGAGGGGGAAAACAAACCTTTCTAGGAAAAAAATTAACTACCTTTTTTTATCCTATTATTTATTTATAACTCATTTAGAGACTTTTTGGGAGTTTTTTTTTTTTTTTTTTAATAATCAGAGATAAAGAAAATTTGGTGGCTACATTTCCATAATTCAGGGGTTCGTTATTGAATTTGCCGGCGCATAAGCTAAAGAAATTTACTAACAACTAGGTATCATTAACATTGTCTTTCACCTTTAAAGAAATCTTACAGACTTACACCCGTATATTTATTGACAAACCTGTCTTACTTTCTGTTTTTTTTTTTTTTTTTTTTTTTTTTTGGAGGGGATTTTGATAAAATGAACGTATTTAAAATAAATAGATAAATAAAAATAAAAAACAATCTTTTATTATAAGAGCTTTTGTAAGAAAACTGATCTATATGTTTAACTTATCCAGATATATTAAAATACAAAGTTTGAATAAACAGACTTTATACTTATGATCAAAAACACTATATAGTTAATTTAATATAAAAATTTCCTTTCACTACAATTTTAAAGAAAAGGACAAGATATAACTATGCAATATTTCTAAAATAAATCTATACAATATGTATATATCTATTAAAAAATTACCTGCATGTGGGTGTTCAAATTGGACTTGGTTTTTACGGAGACCCTGACATTTGACGAGCACAATTTACATTTATATTTTTAAAATTTCACGCCTTTTTCCTTTAAATCTGCTACAGATTCCGCGAAATAATCTTCGATTTTTTTGTTATTTCTCTTAGCCATCTCTAACCTTGTAAACAACTACTTCGATATAACCAACCACTAAGAAATCCAAAATGGGAATGAGCTGTTAGATGAATTGTCACATGTAATTTAAGCATCTTTTTTTTCTTTTTTTCCCCCATTTTCTTTATTTTCCCATTCCCACACTTGAAAGAAGGTGGTATCTGTCCAATTGCTAGTGCCCATAATAAAACCATAAGTAAAATATTTTTCTTTCTTTTTTTCTTTTCTATCCTTATCACTCCCACTCAAAAACCCGCGAAACAAGACCCCCTCGGATGACCAGAGTTTTTTCCCCAATTACCATAGATTTTAACGACCATTTCTATATTTTTATACTATATACCAGGGATGCAGAGACAGCCCTTTATAGCGTTGACTACATACAGTGTAGCCCCCCGAACGGCTCCCTGACCTATGACCTCTTCTCACTTTTAACTTTAGGGGCGATTTAACGAGCTCCACACGTCGACTACTCTTTCCTTGGTGCAATGTTTAACTCACCGACCGAGTATTTTACGGATATGTCGAAACGAAGAACGGGGAAAAAAAGGTGTAATCGAAGAACGTAATCGTGTTTTTGTGCTCGATTACGATTATATAGCTTTTTGATGCAGATTACATTGCGATTATCTGCATTGCAATTACGATTAGATTATGATTGTAATCAAAGTGAAATCTTTTGATTATGATTATATCGTGATTATTTCGAAATTAAAATTTACAATTACGATTACAATGCGATTACGCAGCTTTTGTAGTCGATTATAATCGATTACGATTACACGATTACGATTACTCGAAGTCTGGTAGCAAGTGCCCTCAATTTCCCAGAGTAGCCAGTCATTCAGCCAGGTTTTCACAGGTTTGGGAATTTTTTTTTTGTGTTTTCTCCTGATCTTTAGAATCAAAAATTTATCCCCTAATTTTCCATGGAATCCCATAACCCCCTGATGAGTCCATGGTTATACTAACAGTTTATGACAAAGAAATTTTGGGATGTTATTGCTTGCCAGAGATATAGAACTCCAAACATACTGGTATTTCACTTTTCATGAAAAATGACATTCACAACCTTGAACGACATTTTCTAAGGAAAAAGAAAAATTTTTCAGGGCTTCGAAATTGCACATTCTTCATTAAATATGATTTATTTCAACATAAAAAATATATATATGTAAGCATATCAAAAAATACAACTATCGCACTTTGTCTGATTTGCAAATTAATGTTCTTAAACTCAACACATCGTTAGAATAAATAAATAAATAAATAAAAAAATAAAAACAACAGAAGCTTTTTTTTTTTTTTTTTTTTTTTGTAGGGAATGAGGGTAAATGGGCATTTAAAAAAAATTAAATTCTGTAAGATGTAAGGTTTTAAAAAACTGGCAAGTGGATAATGCATATAGAATTTGATTTCGTAACACTTTGAATAATCGATAGTGTATTGAATTTAAATGTAAATCCAACACCAGAAAAAGTATACTCGTACTCTACTTTTAAACAGAGCAAGTTACCTCATCATATACAGTGCATTTATATTTATTTATAAGTCAATAAAGACAAAAATACATTGCTATTTACAAATCTAAATTGCATCTCACTATACTACATATGTTCTTACAATGAATAAAAGTAAATACATGTTACTGCATCCGTAGTTGTAATTAAATTCCATATTTACTATAATAATAATCTAAAATAAATGAGAGGGAAAGGACGAATTAAATAAAAATTCTTTGGAGATTTATTGGAAGCATCAAAACGTGAATATGAAAATATTGGGAATAGAAATCGAAAAGTTCAAGGTCAGTTAGTCGCAGCCAATATTATATAGAAAAATTCCACCGACTTTAGGAGGCATTGCGCGTAAATCAATGAGAGCCATCAGTTGTTAGAAACTTTAATGAGCCTCGATGCCAATATCCATGGAGAAAATGACTAAGAGAAAGTATGCGGGCGGGGATCGCGAACGGGACTACTGATGGATGGACTTTTAGTCGTGACGTCATATTCTAAAGGAACAAAACACAAGGATACCAAAGAGTCGTATGTATTTGCATTCTTAATGCTTAAAGATCTATAAATAGTAAACAGAAAGTGAGGAACTAATGGCAGTTATGAGCTAAAATTAAGTTGCTGAGAGTGCATTAAATCAGCTTAATTCTTTTAGTAATAGTCAAAAAATAGAACTGATAATAATTAAGGTGAGGAAATGAGACATTTTACCCATCCAAATTCAAGGGCAAACACTTTTTGAATTTGTTTAATATATATATATATTAATTATATATTTAAGAAAGTCTAAATTATTTCATTTCCAGTAATGCAGTAATATAAACAAGTCCAAGCGGTGATGATTTTGATATTTGCTACAAAATATTCACTTAAAATTATTTCTGATGTCTTTTATCATTTGTGATGAAGAAATTCTACATTTATAATGATGCCATTATACAAGGAAGGATAAATCCAGAGTATTTAAGCAAAATTTCAATAAATTTTGTTCCAAATTCTGGATTTAAGACATTCTAATAAAATATACAATTTTACGATACTTTCCCCTATACAAAGTTAAAAGTACAAGAGATATAAAGATACATTAAAATTTAAAATAGCCTTATACTAAGTTAAAAACTTTTAAATATGCGTCAAAAATAACATAAAATATCAAATTAAAAATAAAAGTTTTATTTAAAAAAATTTGAAAGAGAAGTAAAAGAAAAAAATTCTAAATTTTTAGAATTAAAATGATTGAATCTTTATGGCATCATACATTTAATATATTCCTATGGATGAAATCTCTTCTAAAATTTTTCTTCAATCATGACATTTATGTGTATTAAAATTAAAAAATAAGATTAAAAACTAGATTGAAATTTTTAAAAAATCAATGAAATACCCAAAATTAATCCAAATATGCATTAAAAATATTTAAAACTTCATCAAAATTATGTAAAAAATGAGATTCTTTTTTATAAATTTGTTAAAAAAATAAAAAATACCAATTTAAAAAATGGCATAGTGATTTAGTCAAAAAAGAATGGAAAAATAGCTTCTCAATAAGTGGTGCAATCGCTCTTTCTGCCAATTAATTTAATCCAAAAAAGACTGAAAATGGCTTATCAGAAAAGAAAGAAATGAAATTCACTCCTGTAGGATAAGTGCATTTTCAATACCGGAAAGGAGCGAAAAATAACTCCGTCTGAGTTAAAAACACTGGATATTTTTAAAAGAGAGAATGTTAAGAAGCCAGACCCGAACAGGTTGAGATTAATCTTTATGATAGGAAACAAAGCTAACTTAAAAAAATTATTTTTTACTTATAAAAGAAAAGAAAGAGAGAAGAATCGTTAAAAATTATCCTTAGGCTATTGAGTTACTTAAATGGATCATTTACGGCAGTCCATAAATATTATCATCGACAGCAACACCATAGCCTAAGTAAAAAAGCATCAACAAAAATATGACAGCTATTAACTTTTTTTTTTTCTAATGTTACCCAACCCAAACTACATTTTCAGTGATGGATAGCAGATAATTACCATTGCGTGAGAACGCTTGTGTTCTCAAAGACAGAATAAACTGGATCGAATCAAAATCACAAGAATCGGAACACATGATCTTAAAAACAAAATTATCAACTTATACAAGGATATCCGTGTCGAATTTGGTGCTGAACTTCAACATATTGCTCAAAAAATTGTGTTTTCTCGCAAACTATGATAAGCCAATGAATTAAAATAGACAACCGGTAAACGAAAAAAATAATAATAATCCATTAAAATTTCTCTCTTTCTTTTTTGCCTGTGATCTTACATAAAAATCCTAAGCTTGTTCAAATTATAAAGAAAAATGTACAAAAATGCAATTGGTCCAGTCTGCTCGACTGAATTTCTACAACCAATCTATAAAACGTTTATATGATTAAAATTGTTTGGAGAAGAATTCTGACCAAAAACTACATATTTTAACTTTTTTTTTTTTTTTCCATAATTATATTTCTTATTTTTAAAAAGCTCTCGGTATCAAAATACAGGCACATTTGTTCCAAATACCGTTCCTGTATAGATTTCTTTCTGCCTGCGCTTATATAAACTATATTAATTTTTCAATGAATCTCTATTTGTACGTAAAAGATTTGATCCATCATTATTAATATCGTTAATCCATATCCCATGGCTTGGAAACTTTAAAGTGTGAGGACAATAAAATTTTCTAAAAGACAGAGTAGCATAGGAGAAATAAAATATTCATTATATACAAGTCCCCTTCTTAGCAGATATACAGTTGGCTCCCGTTAATTCGAACTCGTCGGGACCACAAGAAATGTTCGAATTATCCGAAGTTCGAATTATGAAAAGTATGAAATGCAAACATGTTTAATATGGTACTATTACAAAGGAATTAATATTAGTGTTTTTTTTTTTATTTATTTATTTCATTTGTTATCATTAGAATGTCTTAATATTAAATTAGAATGTATAAGTACATAAACTAATTAAAATATTAGAAACAAGCACAATGGAAGAAAAATTTAAAGCGTCACTGGGTCGGGGCATTAAGAAAGTGGATATCAAATACATGGGATTATATGTATACTCGTTCAGAACAATTTTCACAAAAATCGAAGAAAGAAAATTATTCAAATGATCTGAAATCCGTGAGAAAGAAAATAAAAAAGGAAAAATCGGAACTCTCCTAAGTTCGAATTAAACGAAGTCAAGAGAAAATGAGTTATAATTAGAGATGTAAAATTTCCGGAAAAATATAAGTGGCGGAAAAAACTGGTTTTTTACCGGTTTTTTTTTTCGGAAAAAAACGGAAAAATTGATTTTTCATGACTGTTTCTCCCAAATAAATTATATTTTCTTAGAGAATATTAAATAATAAACATTTTTTCTCATTTATTTGCATTAAATAAAAATTATTTTCACTTTATATTACAAAATACAAAGAAAGTAGCAAAGCCTGCTTTTAAAAGTTTTTTTTTTTTTTTTTCCACAGCCTAATAATTTTTAAAACACTATCTATTGTTTGTTATATCATATCTCTGTTGAAATGATTTTTCAGTTACATGTTTGACTACCAATTGACCTAATATAAGAACGTGAGCCAATATGTCTGCAGTTTGGAATGAAATAAATTATGCATTCCATTTACATAAGTATAGTTTTTAAGTAAATGATACTAGTTTAAAGAAATTGTTGCAGTTTTGTCATTATTATCAATATCAGTATTTAAAAAAGTCCATTGTTTGTTTAAAAAATGTATATTTTTACATTATTACACTTTTTTGTTACAATTATAATTTTATTTCCTTTAAAAAATATGTTTAGTTTTGGTATAGCTTTCCAATCTCAACTCAAAGTTTTGATCTAGTTTTATAATCTAAATTCAAACAAAACTAAGTTTTAGTTTAGCTTACTCAGGTCTGCAACTAAAAAATAGCATAGGACTTATTGACTGTTAGATTTTTACTCACTGAAACCAGAAAAATATTTTTTTTTTTTAAGTTTAATTAAAAGTAATTTTTTTCTTTTTATCCTGAAATCTGGTATTCTATTCTTGAGTAAGAAACCATATTAAAAAATGTTTCCATATGGTAATTTCATATTTCTAAGAATGGAACTCAAAAGTTATGAAAACAGAACACTACAAATAGAAAATGCTCGCTGTTTGAGAAATTAACAAAAGCAGTTACATACAGAGATAAGCTTCTAGTGTGCTTTAAAAAACTACAAAAATTCAAAGTTTAATCAAGAGGGAATGTATAAGTTGGAACATAGTTACTTGTAATAAAATATGTTCCCCCCCCCCCCCCCCCATCGCAGTTGTACTTTTCTAATACAAATTGCCCATGTTTTTGCAACATTACTGTACATTATGGAGGTAAAATGGAGGTCAATTTTAGATTCAATACCTTGAAAAAACATTCAATTAATCAGCTATAACGAAATCTTGAAAAATGCAGCATAGTAGTGCCACCTATAGGGCAATTTACACCAAAAACTAAGCAACATTAATATATATCTCTGAATCTGTTGTTTGATAAAAAAAATCGTCCTTTAGTCCTTGAGAAAGAGCTATTGCGATATTCATGAATAATGCTGCATAGAAGCGTCATCTGTTGAGCGATTTACACCAAAAAGTAATGTATACAAAGTTATATCAAAGATTAACTTAATCTAAAATTTTATGAAAATACATACATTAATTCTTGAGATAGAACTATCGTGGAAATTATGAATAATACAGCATAGCAGCGCCATCAGTTGGGCGATATACACTAATGACTAAACATCTCGAGTTTATATCAAGGTGTAATTGAATCTAAAGTTTTGTGAAATTATGTGCATCAGTTCTTGAGATCGAGTGCCCATAAAATTTTTGTCCCATACAGACTCACAGAGTGACAGATATTTTCCAAAAACCATCAAATCGTGTTCAGGACCTTCTAAAACGTTTAAATAAACAAAAACTGGAAGTCAAAATTTTCACGAATTCAATACTTACTTCTTGAAAAGATAGAAAAAAGTAATAAATGCATGCTTCAAATTTTATGTTAAATTTTTAATTCTAGCATTTCTATTAATCGGCATATTATTGAAATAATTTTGCATATGAATTAATTTTTAAAAAGAGAAGCTGCATTTAATTATATATCTAGATTTTTTTTTTATGTAATCCTGTTTTTGTGAAATTGTGAATTTCTTGTATATATACTTATACAAAATATATTCAGAATTTGTGAATAAGAAATTATTACTACTTTTAGAGTCCTATTTAGACATTTTTAATAAGGTTATTTATGCATATATACAACTTGATAAGATTTTCTTCAATCACTGCATTTGCGAAAGATTCAATTTGTAGATTAAACTTTTTTTCTGAAATGTCTATTTTCAAGAGAAATTTTGCGAAGGGTCTTGTGTTTCAAACAAGAAAAAATTGTGAAGGATCCTTTCAAGTCTTCTCAAACAGATTTCTGCTCAGAGATCAGATTACCCACATTAAAGTTTTCATGTGGGACACTCAACATAAAAATAAATAAAATAAAAAGTATGAGAATGTAGCTATTAGAAAATTTTCACTATATTATTTCATAAATGAAATTTCAATTTTTCCAGTCCGGAAAAATTGAAAAATAAGCCTTCGGAAAAAAACCGAAAAAAAAAACCCGGTTTTTTCCCCAATATTTCCGGGGTTTTTTTCGAGCATTCCCATCTCTAGTTATAATTAATGAAAAATTTTCACGTTATTCTGCAATTTGAAAATTTCGGAACTTCCTGTTTAGTTCGAATTAAGCGAAGATTCGAATTATCCGATTTCGAATTAACGAAAGTCGACTGTATGCATATAGTCTATTGTAAGTGTATTATATTATTCTCGTCTCGCACAGATCAACACAATTTTCCTTTATCGACAGATTGTTCTTTTCCCCCAGTGTTTCAAGTTATTTAATTTAATTTAATTTTTTTTTTCTTTTTTGCCTAGAAATATATATCTTATTCTTCAAAAAACAAATGCTAGAATAATAGTGATAAAAATATACATGGATTTTTTTTTTTTTTTTTTTCTGCCAAAATTGTTGGACAGGGACAATGCTTTTTATTGATTTTTGCTCGAGCTCGGCTAGAGTGTGCAGAAAAAAGTAATGCCCGGGTCCGGTCCATGTCTCGTAAATGAAAACTACCCCGAGTCCGTATAAAAATTTTAGTTCATACATCTGGACCTACAGAATAAAAAAGTTAAAATATTGGAAAAAAAAAAAAAAAAAAAAAGAGAGAGAGAGAGAGAGAGAGAGAGAGATAAAGTCTTTTTCAAGCATCTGCCTCTCTTAAAAATTTCCTTTCATCACAAACGTTTCTCTTTTTTTCAAAAGGAAAGATGTAGAGCTATGTTTTAGAGCAGCCCGTTCTCAGGAGGCAATCCTTCAATTAGCTTAATGTATCAGAGGAATTCAGATGTAGCTGATACAGATTGATACCCATTCCAGATTACGTGGGTGCGGCAAATAAAATATCAGGTTGGAGTAACATGATTACACTCAAATGCCAAGCTTGAAATCAAAGGAGAGAGAGAGAGAAAGAGCTGAGAGATGGAATCTTGGTATTTTAAAAATCTAAATATACATTTTATATATATTAAAGGAAATATTTTGAATGTATAACTTTAAATGGAGAATCAGGATTCAGGAATTTAGAAACATAATTACTGTCAATTCCTTAACAAAATAGATTTATTCGATTGAAGTTCTGATATTTTTCTGCAAAATTTCGATAAAAATAAACCAATTTTGATAAATGTTTTCTTGTTTTAGAAGAACATGTTTCATTTGCGGCCTCGGTTGAATTTTATAAATATCATAACAATATACATAAGTTTTTTTTTTTTTTTTTTTTTTTTTTTTTTTTTTTTTTTAAACTTACATGCACTCTCTTTCAGCTTCACTTTCGTAATACTAAAATTGCCTCGAAATGAGAATAAATTATAAAGATAAAGCACAATATTTTTTCACTTTTAAAAATAGTTACAACCATATATTTAAACATTACTGCATTACTCGCATTTCATTGCAGTGGAACGCATGGAAATATTTTTAAAGAGTTTAAAATCAGCTTTCATCCTTTCCGACAAGGGCAAATTCTGTTAGTAAAATGGGAAATTATCGACTGACATCGAAATTTTGAAACAACTTTTTGAGTAATTAAGAATCCTTTAATTTAAGCTTTCACTGTAATAGCAAAATTTTATTAAAATATTATAGGCGCCGTTTGCAAGTTTAGAATTAAAATTAGGTATCCCAGACTAGGCACAGTGTGCCGGAAAGGTAATATAAAAGTAAAGTAAGGCATATAAAAGTAAAGCATATAAAAGTAAAAAAGTTTATTTTTTATACTCTTTTGCACACACCCTTAAAATGCACTCAGAGTTTTGCTGGAAAATCACGTCTTATTCTAGGGTTTCAATTCATGAGTTAAACAATCCGAAAATTTGGCGTGGGCACCGAATCAGATTCAGAAAAATTCACCTTCTTACACTTGATAGAAAGCGCGAGATGGTAAATTTATTAAAATATGTATTATTATTATTATTATTATTATTATTATTATGTATGGCAGGGGAGAAAAACAAGCATTATTTAAATACTTTTAAACTGATTTTTCAACGTATAATTATAATTTTCTTAATAACAAATAAGAATAAGAAACTTCTTAATAAGAAACTATTAATTGATCAAAGCGCTCTTTTTTAAAAGCATATTGCATTGCACTCCTTATTTCTTCACATGCTTTCTGCTTCACATGCTTCACATCTTCACATGTAATAATGCTTGGAATATTTTGTTGTAGCTTCATAGACAGCCCCTTTTGGTTAACATGGTTTGCCGCATCAATAAATCCATTGTTGTAATTCGTATGCAATTGCAACCATAAAGAATATTTGACGATTAATCACCTTGTTAAGGGTTAACAGGAAAATGCCTAAAAAAATAATGTATTAATTTTTAATTAATTTCTAAAAACATTACAATGTTATATTGCCCTCGAAAACACATTTGTGAACCTAATTTTTATAGTTCTTGCTAGGGCCCGACCTAGACTATCTATGATCCCAGGCCAAGAATAATTATGGATGTCCCAATTCTATCTATCCATAGATATTCGCGAAATATTTTTAAGTGACCCAGTGATAAACATAAAACCTATTGTACCTATACATAAATTTTGTACCAAATAGTATTCACATATATATTACAAATTTAAATTTTTTTGGCCAAAATTAACCTTATTCTATATTAATTTCCTTTTAACGATATTCCGTACTTATTTCAACTTATTAAATTAAAATCCTGTTACTAGATCCTATTTATTAATCTTTATGAAAACGATATAAATTCTTAATCCGCCCTAAAAAACATTTATTCCAATATGCGTAAATTAAAAAAATGGCTCTAAATAAAAAATATTCTTGATTAAACTTTATCTCTTAAAATTCTCAAATAAACTCATTTTTTCCCTGCTTTTATCAACCCTTTTAAAGAAAGTCTTATTAAATTTATTCCAAAACCATGCATTTCAAAAATATCATTCTCTTTAATTATTTTTATTTTTCCTTCGCGTTTGATAATTGTTGCGTATCAATAAATTCATTTCTTTTCTTTATGTTTTAAAATATTGTCTGCAGGATATTCGAATTCTGAATTCGATTATAAATTAGTTAAAAAATAGTTTTTTAAAATTAAAATTATCGTCTGAATGAAATGTTTAATCTCGACGCTGGACATGAATTATGTTTACATGGGAAAATCATGGTTAGAGACTATAGAATATTCTGGAAGTTTTTTGGTTTTAGATTTAAGAAGGAAGCTGAGAGGTGATGAGGGATTTCTCTTTCCTTTTCTTCCGATGATTCTGTTAAGACGAATTGCGGAATAATGTTTTTACGATGGAATATTCTTTTTTTCGAGGATTCTATTCAAGACGGCATTTCCCGCTATATATGCCTGCATTCTAATAAATTTTTTGGAGCAGCCAATATGTAGTTCAATGAAGCGTCTACATTTATTTTTTTTTATTTCCCTCGCTTGCTATGGCTCTGTGCTTAAAAAAGGGGAACCCGGTGATGATGCTTCTAGTTCCTAACTTAAAAATACACATATATATAAAAGGTATTTCATGAAAAATGGCCATAACTTTAGAAAAATACTAGTAGGAAAGCTAGAAAAAAAATGGATTGATTGACGAGAGTATTTGGTGGATAACTTCCTCTTTGCATATTTAATAAGGTGTATAGAAGATAGTTGGTTGTATTTATGACGGCCAATTATTAACACAAGGGACATAGACCCTATGGGGTGCCCTGTTTCCGTAGGAATATTTTTAAGGAAACTTAATCCGTATTTATCTAAGAAAATCCCAGGTTCGAAGAAAACCACGGAAAAGAAAACTCCGAACGATTAGGACGACGGACGCGATTGGATTCGAACTCAGCCCCTCCCGTCTACCAACTTCGAGAGCAGAGCCTTTTGGTCACTGGTGGGTCAGATGTCGAAAAAAAAAATTCTCTCAATTGGTCATCACTCATCATAAATGAAAACAATGGACTATTAATTTGATGTAATAAAATTTTAATTATTAGTTTTCTGAAGATGTAATTCCTACTTATTTTTAGGTGTGTGTGTGGAGGGGGAGGGGAGGGGTTGGGAGGGGCAAGGGGTAAGAGAAGTAGGGAGAGGTAGGAGATTCAGTACCTTCATAAATCTTAGAAAATGTTATTTTTCAAAAATAATTTTGGCCACTTTCGGCAATTTAATCATTTATAATCTCTTTAATGAAAATCTTGATTATTTCCATGGAAACCTGGGGCAGCTGCCCCGCATGCCCTTGCATAAGTCAGGCCCTGATTCTAGACATCAGGATGTGAGTTACACATCATCGATAAAATTCCATTTTTAGATACAATAATCAAGTTGACAAAAATAGTGTATAAAAGAGTGTAAAAATATTTCGCTATCCGAAATATCTTTTTGTATTCCTCTTTCGTTAAAGCAAATTATATTTTCTAAGGCAAGGTACAAAACGTGCCAAATACGACACAGAAATTTTTGTCAAAATATAATTTCCCTTCCACAACCAACTTTGTTTCTAAGCTCGTGACTATTAAAATGAAGGAAGCATTAGCAAGGAAGGAAAAGGTAACTTATTTTTTTCGCTTTTCTCTTTGAATGGTGTTTGCGCGGAGATTTTATGGAATAATTTAATTTTCATTTCCCTATCTCATTATGTAAAGATGAAAAAAAAGAAGCAAATTTAAGGAAACATTTTTTTCTCTCCGTTGTTAACACCAAATATTCAACTTATATTTTAAGAGAAATTAAAATATGAATAATACAAAAGGAAAAAAAAAATCGTCGAATAATCAAATATTAGATTATAATCATTTCTAAACGAAAACGAACGTAATGTTTGTAAAAATCTGACATAAATGAGAATGGATTAGGAAACTTCAAAAAGTTAGCATTAGCAAATCTTTAGAAGAGAGGTCGTTAACCTTCGGACTACCACAGGCGCTTTTGAATACTTTCGCGATCTAATTCTCAATCACAAACGCAGTGTTGGGGTCGTGTACATTCCTAAAGTCGCTTAAATAATTCAATGAATAATATGACTGTGTGAAAATGTGGCAAATCAATAGAACTAAAATATGTATTTATTTAAATTTTTATATGCAGAATAATATAACATATATATATATTAAATTACCATATTGAAACTTGAAAAGAAGACAAAACGAATATAATCGAAATTTGTAGAACCAAAGTAGAATCTTCAGGCCCACAAATACTTCGGAACTACAAATAAAGTGTGTGCTTTCATTTTTGTATTAACGATGAAAATGCAAAATAAAACGAATTTGGAGCTAACAACACTCATAAAAACAAAATAAAATGCAGAAAAACATTAAAAATAAATCATAATATTATTAAAATGGATAAAAAAGAAAGAAAGAAACGTACCTGACACTATAGTTACCCATGAAATGATGTAGCAAAATATCATTTAATTTGACAATACTCAATATCTTAATGCAAGGTAAAAGAAGGAATAAAATACTAGAATAACTAATGTATGCATTTTATACTCTTAGAAATAATATTTTAGGTATTGTCCAAATTGTTAAAAGTTGGATTCAAATTAATCTTTAATATTAATTAGATTCAAGGTAATTTTTAACATTAATTATTAAATTATATTAACAGAATTAATATAACTATACAATTATTCATAAATATGTATTAATTGAACATCCAGTATAAAATGTATTGCAATTTAACAGATGCCTCTCCTCCCTCAGTTTTTTTTTTTTTTTTTTTTTTTTTTTAAATTAACCACTGTGTATTATCCAAACAACACCACCCACCTCCGTATACTTACATCCACCTTATTATATATTTTTTACATTTATTTTGCATTTTTATTTTTTTATTATTTTTTTTTGTTTCAATATTTTTTTTTTATTTTTTACGCAATGTGTTATATACCTGCCAATTGTAACATACTATAATAGGATATGACAACATTATTATTTATATATATATATATATGGGAATATCTACTCTTCCTCTTATGACTATTAGATCAAGTTTTTATAAATACTTCTAATTACAGTAGAGCTCCGATTAACTCTTTCCGGCACGGGCAAAATCTATTAGTAAAATTATTAATTATCGACTGGCACCGGAACGATTTTTTTCACGAATTTTTTAGATATTTTAAAATTGATAATTTAAGTTTTTATGTAATTTTTTTTATTATTAAACTATTATTGGCGCCGTTTGCAAGTTCGGAATTAAAATTAGGTATCCCAAACCGGGCACAGTGTACCGGAAAATTTTTTAATGCCGGAATTGTTTATTGACTTTTTTTACCGACTGCTCTAAAGACTACAATAACGAGTCAATTTTCCTATCTCGGAATTGGATAAATGAAAAAACGTTACAGGATCCCGGCACAGATTCCAGGATTTTGTTAACAAGATATTTTTTTTTTATATATTAAATGTTTTTCTTCGAATAAATTACCCGCATGTATATGATAATTTATATCGAAATACTGCTTACATTTCTGATGTGCTTCACGAGAAGTTAATCACACACTGCAATTATTAAAAATTAAACTACATAAAAAAACTTAAGAAAAAAGAATTTTTTCTTGCATTGTTTCTTTAATATCATGTCACTGCAATAACATACATAAATAATTTAGTTTTTTTTTTAAATTATTATTATTATTATTAATTTCGAAATATATTCTCTTGATAAAATCAATTTAAATGAGAATAAAAAATAAGTTGCATCATCAGATTTCAGTTACATATTCCAATTATCTCTTTTATGATTGAAAAAAATAATTTAAAATGCTAGATAATTGTTTACATATTACATGATACTAACGATGTCACTGATTTTATTCATGACTAATGGGCTCATAATTTTCCACAATTACAGATAAACAATTTTCAAACCATGCCATTACTAGAAGAGAATAAAATCGAAATGTTTATTTATTTTTTGTAAAAATCAATCAGTAATTTATATATAAGTCATTTTAAGACGATTCTCAAATATTTTCCTCGCTCAATAACCCGAAATTCTCTGACGCATATTTAAGCTCATTTTAAACATAAAAGTAAGATACTTGAAGTCGGGAATTACTTCTTGAGTTATCAGTGATTGATGTCGCAGGAGAACAGTGTTTTTCATTTCCCTGCACTGTCCAGTAAGGAAATTACATTTAAAAAGGCCAGTTTTTACATTTTCTGAAAAATCCGTTTTATCTGGAAAACAATATTTCTGAAAAAAGCATAATCAACCTTTATATTGTCGATACATTTAATACACTTGTTTGACATGAACTCTTTCGATAAAATATTCATGCGAAATTCTGAGGAAGACTCCATATTGGGCCAGCCATAAAATGGGGTTAGGCAGGCAAAATAAATTTAGGTTCCGCGTTTATAAAAATCTTTATAAAAAAAAAAAAAAGAAAAAAATAGGAAATTATAAAAATTACTCCCAGAAAATTTTTGCCTGAGGGAGCATAATATATAATGCCCCACGCTTGGAATTCCCAATAAGACTAATATATGCATATATGCATGTTTTTTAACCTAAAATTAGTAAATCTCACTTTACCCAGTATTGAATTTTGATACTTTTCTCCGTGAGAGATTCTTGTGGCTCCGAATGGGGAGAGGGAGGCATTATAAAATTCCGGAGGGACATTGCACTTTTGGACCATTTAAAACACAAAATATCTAGAATATCAAATTTTCCGAGGTTGGAAATCCCACCCCCGAATTCAGCACTGACCAAAGTTTTCTTCCACTCAGACCTTTAACCCTTTCCGGCACGGAAAAATTCTATTAGTAAAATGAGTAATTATCGATTGCCACTGGAATTTACAAATGACTTTTTCAGACATTAAGAACTCCTTATTTTATAAGCTTTTATTGTAAAAGGAAGAATTTTATTAAAATAATTCTTGCCTTTTGCAAATTTGGAATTAAAATTAGGTGTGCCGGAAAAGATTAAAGAAAATGTCGGCATTCACTTATTACACCAACTTCCTTTAAGTCATTCCTAAAACATCTAATAGTAATCGATTCCTACAATATGCATAAAATAATTTTGCTTCGAATTTAATTAAGAACTATAAAAAATTAAGTGTTTCAGAAAAGAAACGATTTTAAAGAATGCAACTTCAATAATAACGTTAGAAAAAAAAGAAAACATGAGTCATTTTTTCATCCCTCTTTACATAAACTTCTTGACGCCCAGAAAATAACAAAGCTTTTTCTACTAATAATGAAAAGCTACTACAGTTTCAATAAGGACTCAAATTTGTATATAGTAAAGAAAAAAAGAGGAAGAAAAAGAGGGTGGGAGAGAGGTAAGACTAGGGTGAACAACTTAAAGACGCCTCCAATTTTACTTTTATTTATTTATTTTTTTCTTGAAAGCAGTCACCGCCTAGAAGGAAATCCTATAAATAAAAGAAAAAAACTAATATGAATAACAAAATAAATGACGCTGCGGTTTGCCAGCACTTACATTCTTAAAAACCACAATTCAACTCTTTTGAGATGACTGTTGGTTTCGCCTCATTGTGTAAAAAATGAAATGCTTCAAATCATAAAATAATCATATACTACATCGATGTTAAGAAGAAATTCCAAAACCTTTAACGACAACTGTTCCAAATGTCATAGGATGAGAAGAGTTGTTAATAAAAATAAAAGTAACAGCAGATAAAATACGAGACCACACGAAACGTTACAAGTTATTATTAGTTTTAAAGAAAAGATAAATTTTCGCATCAACAGAAGTTAATTAACAAAGTATAATTATAATATGGGTCAATTGGGTCTTGGCTCAAAAGTCTCCCAAATTTGGTAAGCAATTTTCTTACAGCTGATATTTTGAATCTATTGCAAAACTTCGTATTGGTCATAAGTTATAATCAATGTTTTTCGCTTTTACAGTAGAATAAAATTAAAAGCAGATAATACATTTATCTAAATATGCATTGACATATTCATATTTGTAGTTTAAAACATGGAAAATGTTTAATATTTTGGACAATGTAGGAGAGCGGTTCCGGGCAAACACCAGATCCCGGCTCAAACTTTGGTCTAGCCGTACCCGTATATAAAGATATCAATGAATCACACTTTAAAATATTTATAAATCGAAAAAAAAAACATGCACATTTCATATTTATGTTTAAAAAATCTATCTCGTTAAATAAAAAAAATAAATGTATTATTGATCACCCAAATTGCTGAAAAAGAAAAATATATAAAATGGTAAAATTACCTGCTTTTTTTTACTCCTCGGAAACGTAAAACCGTACATCGTATATAAATTCATTCAACACTATTTTATTATTAGCTTGGAAGTTATTTTAATTGATTTGGAAAACAGGCAGAAAAAGGGTCCAAGAAGGAATAAGTTGGCACAATGCCAAAAAGGAATCATCAACTAGCGATCACAAATCCGATTGCTTCTCTTGTAATTGTTTTTTTCTTCTCTTCTCTTTAAGATTATTTCCCGGAAATCTCGTAAATTAATATTCCACACACAAAAAATAAAACAGTTACAACCTCATTAAATTCTGTATTACTCAGAAGAGGAAAACTTCCGCTTTTTATAAAAAATTTTTGGACTATTCCTATTTCACTAATTTTAAAAGAAGCTTCTGAAATATTTTATAAAGCATTTCTATAATTTCTCGGATAATCGAAATAGCGCAAAATAACACATACGAAGATAAATACTACGATTTTTTGGTGTGAGATTAGTGCGACGGCCGTTTCACATCACATTCCATTCA
The DNA here is from genome assembly GCA_964019185.1 of Maratus speculifer. Classification (NCBI taxonomy): domain Eukaryota; kingdom Metazoa; phylum Arthropoda; class Arachnida; order Araneae; family Salticidae; genus Maratus; species Maratus speculifer. The sequence goes on along the minus strand of OZ025296.1, from coordinate 267,622,695 downwards.
CAAGACTTCAGAGAAATCACAGCTGTACTGTTTAAATGCACTCACCGTGAATCATGATTCAAAATCCATCAAACCCATATGACTTACGCGCAACGCAAGACCCTTGAACTGTGACACTCAGCCTTGGTGTTCGAATTCAACACGTGAATTGATTACGCGCACTTTCTTATTCAGTCACTATGTGCCAAATAGAATATTTTGTTTCAGCTACTAAAGTATAAGGCAGGAAGAATTTTCTTCATTACACATAAAGGCCGGTAGTAAAAAAAAGCAAATTGAAAAAGAGTAAAAGAGGACCCATCAGTACGAAACATGAACATAACGGTACATACAAATCAACAATTATAAATACATCAGTTACACAATAGTGTCTAAATTCTTTAAAAAAAAATCTCTTTAATTTATATTTTAAATGTTATTAGACACAATCATTTTTTTTTTTTTTTTAGAAGAAAAAGATGGTGTTATAACTGATTTTAAGTATATAGCTACTATATTTACACATATTTTCTAATAAATAAAAATCAATTACAAAGAAAATTGTTTTAAAAATGTTTATGTATTAATATTTTTTTAAAGCTAAATTATGAAAAAAAAAATTATTATTTATAATTACTGTATTACCTGCTTGAAAAATAACGGGGAAATATTTTCAAAATCACTTCTATAAAATATTTAAAAAACTCATTTTTATTCAGAATTATTAGCAAAATATCTTAAAACATATTTGTGTTTTCATTGTACTTTTATTAGTAAGGAGTTCTTTTTATTAATCTTTATTTATTATTTATTTTGTATAATTAAATTCATTTAATTATTCGATATTTTCCCATACTTATTTTTATTTTTTTTTAACTAAGACTTGTTATTTAAACTTTATCTATTAAAAATGTTTATAACCCATAAGTAAATAAATAAATAAATGTTAAATAATAAAAAAAATAAATATGTTATTTTTTGTAAAAGCAGGTAATACATTAGCTATAAATATTCACACATTTTAATTTGATAGTCATTAAAATTCATACACATTTTAAATTTGGCAAACTCAATACTTATTCTGAATGCTATAATGAAAATACAATTACAATCAGTCTTGAATACAAATTTAAGTTTTATAGATAAAAAATAATTCCAAACAAATTAAATATAGATATTCATGCACAAAAAAGCGAACAAAATGTCATTTATAATTTTTTTTTATGAAACAATATTAGAGCTATAGGACTATTGCTAAATTAAATCACTACTCACATAAACACTTGAAAATATCATTCTGATTACAGTTTTTAATTCATGAGCTCAAAATATAATTGGCTGCATTATCTAAAAAGACAAACAAACCTTTTAAATAGATAAATTTAAAAGATAGTTAAAACAAAAAATATATGTGTATAAACATTAAAATTCATATAGAGTAATTTTCACTGAATGTTATTAAATGAAGAGAAAGATAAAATTACCAATGTTAATTAATTTAGTTTATTATAGATAAATATTTCCGATTTCATAACCTTTATTTTGTTTAATTTATTGAATAAAATTATTCAAAAAATATTTAAATTTATCAGCAAAATTGCTATCCTTGCAATACTTGTTTTATAGAAAAAAAAAAAAAAAAATAGTTTTTTTTTAAAATGATAGTTATATTGGCACATTTTCATTATATATAGAAATCTATATGATCCTTAACTATTTTAATTGAAAAAACAAAATAAAATGCTTAACAGTAATTAAAAAATGCTCGTTTGACATACCGCGCAAGAAGCATGCCATAACTTGTCAAATAATAATAAAAAAAAGTACATTATGAATGCATGTATTTTTTTGCTGATTTTCAAAATTAACATGATATAATGAGAAACAAAATATTTCACACACGATTGTGAGTACAAAATATGAATTAACTAAAGCTAGAGAAACAGTTCATTTTAAATTTTTTACCTATCAATCAAATAATACAAAAACTATAAGATTATTACTGAATTAAATCACCACTCAGATAAACACTTTGAAATATCATTCTGATTACAGTTATAACTTCATGAATTTAAAGTGTTTTTGTCTGTGTGATCTAAAATAGGCAAAACATTTAAATAATCTTAAAAATAGCTTATAAGAAATAAAAGTGTAATTATAAACAACATATAATTGCATATAAATGCAGTTTGTTTTATAAGTTAAAATTTAAATATCGTAATAAATGTATTGCACTTTATAACAAAATAAAAAATAATATAAACACAACTTAACATAATTTAAAAAATATTAAAATATTAGCCGCTGATGTGTGTAAAAAAGCTTGATCCATTTAACAAACTGACAAATCTGTAAGGAAAGTCCATTATCTTATAATAAACAAAAAATCAATGATTAATAATTGGCAAAGATAAATCTCATTCATCCAATTGTAAATTGATAAGTTGGAGCCAAAGAGCATCAACATCAGTAGACCATAAATATGATTCATTAGAGAAACGATTTGATCGGATGTTCAAACTTTCAATTAGAAATCAGATTTAGTGTTATTATTTTATTGAAACGAAAGGTGAAGAACTTACCTGTACATAAAAATTCAGTTTCGGTACACACAATAAATTTAAAAAATTGTAATTAACATCAAAATCCACACTAACACAACTCACCGCCCATATCATAACAATTTTTCTCAAAGCTAGTCTGCTGTTGTAAAATAAGATTTCAACGCCATCTACAGTACTAATTTTGATCTAAAGCTAACTAAAATAATGAAAATAAAAACAAAACAAATAACGATAACAATAAATATAATACATCGCTTTAAGAGTATTTTATAATTATTTTATTTTTAAAAAAGGGCGAAACGTTTTCTAATAATTTCAGAAAGTATTTCAGTTATTTTGAATAAATTTTTCTTATCTTAAAATTTTATGTCAAAAAATGTTTTACACTTATAATAATAAAAATATTTAATGTCTATTTAATGAATCTGTGGCCTTTTTCTGTTTAATAATAATTATTTGATAATTTGTCAAATTTTTATCATGGAAGATTTTTGTTTGTAAATAATTTCTTTTCTTACTTGATTAGTGGCAACATCAAGTTGTAAACAAACACTGCTTGGCGCAGATTTTTTTTTCTGACTTTTAGAGCTTTCGCTGAAAACTCTTTTTTCTGTTCTTAAAGAAAAAATAAATAAAAGTAAATAAAATATAAAAATTTTCGACTAAAACTATGTCGTTTCGTCCAAAATTTTTAAAACCAGGTAATAATAAAGCTTAATATTTACTTTTCTGTTATCTACTTTTTGTTTCATATAAATTGGTTTATTTTGCCTGATTGCTTTATTTTAATTATTTTTAGACGACTGGTCTTTAGAAAGAAAGGATCCCCAGGAAAGTGATCAACCAATATTTTATAATCCAGAATCTATGCTGTCTTTTGATCAACAACGGCAGAGACTTCCTATTTTCAAAGTATACTTTCTTATCAAATGCACAATACTGAAATTGACATTATATACGGTTTATCTTGAATATACAGTCATGTTTTTTGCCAACTGATCTGTTGCATATTAGGTCGTATTTTGAAATTTCGCTGTCCATTATCGGGGCTTGTGAAAGTTTTGACGCTTGTTAATATATAGAAAAAAGCATATGCGATTCAAATTTTTGTTTTCGTTTAATTATTTTATTGAGCAGTTTCTGATTATTATTATTTTTTTAATTATTTACTTGTCCTTATACCTTCTCTTTTTTTCTTTCTTTTTCATTTTTATAATTTTTAAATTATTTGTAAATATAAACTAAATACTCGAGATGAATAAAAAGGCTTTTGACCCTAAAATTAATTCTGATGTCAAAATGTCTGAGTATCTAATTTATTCTCATTTCATTATTTGCAACTTTTCCACTTCTGCACTTTATAATTATTATTATTTATACTCGATATGGCAATAAATATAATTTCAGTTATAGAAGTATAGCTGCAATTATGATGCCAAATATCTGAGCTGAATTATTATTGTTTGGTATTTATTAGGGATGCAACTGATATCCAGCTGATTTTTCAATATCTGAAATATCATCGGATATCACAATCACTGGATATCAGACTTCTCTGCTGGATATCCATCAGAATATAGTAAAGTAAATTTATATGGATAACATACATCATTTGACCTCAAAAAATGCCGGAAATCTTTTGTTTCTAATACAAAAGATGAAATGTAAGTTTTCTATCTATGAATAAAAGGTAATTCTCAAAAGTTGAAAGAATTGCCAGCTTTCCTAATATAGATTTGAACGCTTTGTAGTAAATTTTAAAATTTATGTTTACATCTTTTAGAAAATTGTACCTTTATTTTCAGATTAGGGGCCATGTAAATATAACATTATCATTTTAGGAGGAGGAGGTTCTGGTGTATGATATTGTAAGATATCTCTAGGGAGGGGGTTTGTCTTTTGATCAGAGTTGGCAAGTTTCTTCCGCAGTGGAAAAAACCGACCGGAAGAAATAGGTTTCTTGTTTCTTCCAAGTGAAAGAAATGGAAGAAACTGTTTTTTTTAAAGAATTTACCATATATTTTCAATTTTGTAAGATGTAATAAATATCTTCATCCTATAATCTAATAAAAATTAATTTCACTGGACCATAACAAATTTAATTATAATTGCTTAATTAATAATTGCATAAGTTTTTTAGCCAAGATCACACACAACACTTAAGAGATCTTCAGCCATTGGCTAAATGAAAAAAAAATTAACCAAAATACTCAAAATCAGTTAAATGATATCCATTTCAATTTAACCAACATATTTTTTATTATTTAAATTTCTGAAACTAATAGTAAAAGTAGAGATTCTGTACTAATGGTAGAATGAAACCCATTTAAATCAAAGCTTTTAATTTACATCAATTTTATTAATGTATAATAATTACTAATGTATAATACTACGTGGGGTGAAAAGTCCCGGGACTAACAATGAAAAAACATTTTTTTTTGTCAAAAATTGATTTTAGTCTTCAACATAGTTTCCTTCCAGAGTGATACATTTTTTCCAACGGTCCTCTAACATTTGAATACCTTTCATATAATAGGATTTGTCAAGGCCTTCAAAATATGCATCAGTTTTGCATATGACATCTTCATTTGATGTGAATCTCTTCCCCTGGAGCCATCTTTTTAAGTTAGGAAACAAATAATAGTCACTGGGGGCCGATCTGGAGAATACAGGGGATGAGGGAGCAATTCATAATTTAATTCATTCAATTTTGCCATCGCTTTCATTGATGTGTGTGCCGGTGCGTTGTCTTGGTGAAACAGCACTTTTTTTTCCGCCATGTGCAGCCTTTTTTTCTTTATTTCGTTGTTCAAACGGTCCAATAATGCTGCATAATACTCTCCTGTGACTGTTTTACCTTTCTCCAGATAGTCAATGAATATTATGCCACGTGCATCCCAAAAAACACTGGCCAAGATCTTTCCAGCTGATTGTTGTGTTTTTGGTCTCTTTGGGCGACTTTCACCGGGTTCCAACCACTCCGCAAACTGCCGTTTTGACTCAGGGGTACAGTAATGGATCCACGTTTCATCCATTGTTACGAATCTGCGAAAAAATTCATTTGGATTACGCTTTAATAGTTCCAAAGCGTGCTCTGAGTTATCGACACGTTGCTGTTTTTGGTCGATTGTCAGCAAACGCGGCACCCATCTTACACAAAGTTTTTTCATATTTAAATGCTCATGTAAAATATTTCTTACCTGTTCTGTTGATATCTTTATAATGTCAGCTATCTCCCTTACTTTAACTTTCCGGTCATCCAAAACAATTCGGTGGACTTTTTTGATGTTTTCTGGAGTTGTTGCTTCAACTGGTCGCCCAGAACGTTCAGCATCTTCGGTGTTTGTACGACCACGTTTAAACTCACTAAACCATCGACAAATGGTTGTTTTCGATGGAGCAGATGTGCCGTAATGCTTTTCGAGCCATTCTTGGGTTTGAACAGTATTTTTCTTCATCAAAAAGCAATGTTTGATTAAGACATGGAATTCTTTCTGATCCATTCTTTACAGAAAATCAAAAATAGCGTCACTTATAAGATCACAACTCGTAAAAAAACGGTCGACGTTTTATGAAACTCCGACACTAGTCTTTCGAAAGTTCGTACTAACTAAGCATAATATGGATATTTGTTTGATGCTGCCATCTAGTGACGAGTCCTGGGACTTTTCACCCTATGTAGTAATTACCATATTAAATGGAGATCAAACAAAAATATGGTTTTGTTTTTGGCCCAAAATCTGAGTTTTGCCAAAAACGGGGGCGAAAATTCGATCAGATCAAAACACTTAGTATTCCAAAAGTCTTGTTTTTTCCTTCAGAAATTTTCAATTTTAGTTATTGATTTGAACTGTATCGGCTCAAATGAATGTATTGCAATGAACTTCATTGTTTATAATTATCAGTCATGATTTATCAATCATCTCATAGAAAATTTTTAGTTTAAACTGCATTAGATTTCAAATATTCTTTGAGAAAGTCCTAGAATAACAAATGATCATTTACAAAAATCATTATAGAAGAAAAATCAAGATGTATATACCTAAAACTAAAATATTTTTTAATTAAATGAAATTCATATAATTAGGAAATTTTTCTGTGTCATGGATGAATTAATTATGTATTATTGTATATGAAAATAAAGTTTTTGGATTATTAACAGTTTTACATAATTAATAAATACTATACATATAATTAATTTCAATTATGTATATTTGTGTTTGTATTAATTACTTTAAAACATACAATTTAATTGCTTGAAATCTTTTTGGATGTTATCATTTTCGGCCAAAAAGTAGGAAAGTCACCTAAATTTGATTTTGGCTTTAAAAACTTGTTACGATATATCCTCAGCATTAAAAAAAGTTATTAAAATCTTTATTTTTCTTAGTATAATGTAACATAGTATAGCAAAAAAGTTTTTTAGCTGTAGGATGCTGCAATCAATTTCTCAACTTAAATTGGATGAAAGCAAAAAATGTAGATTTTTTTTCAAGTTCTACACTTCAGGATAGCTTAAAAGCATTTTGACATACTCATAGATGTTTTTAAAACACTAATCTTTTAAAATCAGCATTGATATATTCATGCTTGATGAAAAATATAAAAAATTTATTTACTGTGTTGCAGAGTTTAAAATAATGCACATTTACATGAAAATAATATATTTTTATATGAAAAATAAGCAATTTGTAGATAGTTTCTTTTTCATTTTTTATAACTGGAGCAATTAATAAAAAACATTCCATAATAAAAAAAATCCCAACCTCTTCAGTAGTAAGAATCCATCAACTGAAAATGTCTGCTGAACCTGAAGTTTGTCATTAAAAAAAATAACTTATCTTTGCAAAAATAATATTTTTATAATAATAATTAAAATTTCCAATTTAGATTTCATGTAATTATGCTTTAATTCCATTGCATAGTTAATATACTTTAACTTTGAGCACTTGTTTTGGTTTCTGGTGGTTTCTTCCATTTCTTCCAGTTTCTTCTGGTTTTTTCCAGTTTCTTCCGGAAGAAAACCAACCCTGCTTTTGATATATCATATTTGATTCAATCAAATTTTTCTCATTTTATTTGTGATATGGTTTCTGTTAGACAACATTGAATGTTGTCTTTTTTTAGCGATGTATCTATTTTTATGAAAATACAATGTTATTATTGGTACTACTCTGTTATCCCATCGACCGATTTCACCAAATTATACTAGTCGCCAAACTAATAGCCAAATTATACGTATTGACGTAATTTTTATTTTAAATAATAAAAAAACAAATAATTAGTAGAATATTAATAAAAATACAAATAAAAAGTCATAATAAAAATCACTTAATGACATTTTAAACATGTGTATCATATTTAATGTCATTGAATTGACATTCACGGTCATCCATTATTGGCATTTAATCTTATAATTTGGCGATAATATTTTGGTCGATGGATAACAGAGTAGTACCTTATTATTAATATCATTAAATTATTATAAAATTATTTAATTCTAAAATATGAAATACTCCAACATTTAATATTTCTATTCTTCATATGTATATTCATGTATAGTCACAGTTCAAAAAACCATATGTGAAGTATATTTGAAATGAGGCTCACGTTTACTAATAAATAAAACAAAGAGTAGGAGTGTTGTCCACTTGTTTTGTTGATAAGAATTTCCAACTGCCTCCACCAATCCTTCATTCGGGACAGGTGCAACTGGACTTTATTTCTGTTGAATGAATTATGTAGCAAAAAACTGTTATAAAATACTTTCAAATAGTAACTATTTCTTTTAAGTTTTATTTGATATTTGTTTTATTTTTTCATATGCAAAATGATATTTTATTGACTTCTCTTCATTTGAATCACAGTATATGAAAAATAGATGTAACCAGTTTTGTATATCACTCTGAAAGAAAAGAAATAAATTCTAGAAAAAAAAAAAATTCATTTTGATAGTGATATCATAGTCAAGGAGATAGGGGGGGGGGGGGAATCCAAATTACCAAAAAAGTTAATAGCATTATATTTTTCACAGCCCCCTTAATAAACATTTTCCTTTTTCTTTTCTTTCTTTTTTTTTAAGTCTGACTATATTAATTTTCTTTCTTTCTTTTAATTTAAACAAATAAACAGACATATTTTTTGCTATCAAAATTTTTTTTTGTCTTTGAGTTTTTGACTTATTTACAAGTTTTTTTGGATTAGAGATTGCAAAAAAAATATTAGTACAAAACGTCTATCTGTCCATGTGCTGCCATCATATCATCAAAAAGTATATGAAATTATGCATAAAATTGAACCATATTTTTTTGGTTGTTAGGCTATCATGTTCTTTTCATATACTAAACAAAATGAGATTAGATTTTGTAGTGCTTATGGAAAAAAAAGGAGGGGATGATTTTGCCATTGATTTCATTGATGTGTGAGCTGGTGCATTGTCTTAGTGAAATATCACTTATACGATCATAACTTGTAAAAAAATGGTCGACGCATCATGAAATTTTGACACCAGTCTTTTGAAGGTTCATACTAACAAAACATAATATGGATATTTGATTGATGCTGCCATATAGTGACGAGTCCCAGAACTTTTGACCCCATGTAGTACATTTGATATTACTACATAATATTAAAGCTTAATTACATTTTAATTAAAAATTAAGACTTGGTTGTAACAATAACTTATTTTATAAATTTCCTTCAACCTCAGCACACAGTCTTTAAAAACTCAAAGAAAAAAAAAAAAATGAGTTAGTTATAGTGAATAATCAGCCACCTATGTCTCTCACCATCTCCCAAAAAGATAAATAAATAAATAATAAAAATAAATATTGAATTTGTATGTTTAGAAAAAGGGAAACAGGATCAAAACAAAAATTTCCTTACTTTTTTTGTACTTTACAAAACATTCTTTGAGTTACTGTTTGACTAGGATCGACAGTTGCATTGCTGTGATTGGCATAATATCTTGACATTTTGTGTGTTATAGTGTTGTAATAATAGAAAAACAGCTAAATATACATATAAATACATTCTATTTTTTTTTTCTTGCAACTTGAACTGAATTTTTTCTATCTATATTCGCTCAGTAATTGATGCTGGATCATATATTAAAAAACAGAAAGAACGCATGTCAAAATTAATACGGTCTTTGTAAAAACTTTAAATTTCTGATTATTTCTTTTAAATGGCAAATACAAATTACAAGAAGAAATACGTTATTTAACCTTCCACTAGTAATATGATTGTGGCACTTTTAATTAAGTAACTGTGGCTAGGGTGACACATCATTCCTATTAAAGTCAGAAGGTTAACACTATTCTTGAAATAACCCACCACTTGATTATATGCATGTAAGAGGAAAACTTTCAAATTATTTATTCTTCTTTCTTTATTTACTTCTAGTACAGAAATCATATTTTGTATCTTTTGGAAAATTTTCAAACAGTTATAGTGCTGGGAGAGACTGGATGTGGCAAAAGCACCCAAATTCCACAAGTAAGTCATTCTGTACTCTGTTTTGTAAATTTGATTGGTTTTATGCAGATTATAAAGTATGTTTAAAAAATGTATACACAACTTCACTCTCCAATCCATATCATCTCCATCCTGATTGTGGACTTATTCTTAAACTATAATTTATCCACTAAGCTCTTTAAACTGTAATAGACACTTGATTTTTAAAGTTTTATTTAGTGAGCCATTTACTAAATAATGTTTTTGAATTTTCATCATAGATTTTGATTATGGTTTTTGTATTTTGCATTTTTTTAATAATTGCAGTTATCCTGAACAATGTGTATGTATGAACTTATTTTGAAGTTTTATCTGTCTCAAACTTATCTCTCTGCACTTTAGCTACATTTTTTAAACTTCCAATAATACTTCAAGATAAATTTCATTTTCTCAAAGCTTACCTAGTTTCAGTATAATTTCATGTTAAGCTTCAAAATAAAAAAGTATGCCATTTGTTAATAAATATACATTTTCTTAGAGACAACCAGCAAGTCTAGTTACATTTTAGAATTATGAATTTTACAACTGTTTTTAAATATAACTGTTCAGAATTTCAACCATTTTTATTTCATCTTATAAATACGTATTTATTAGTAATAAAACTTGTTTCTTCAATAAGCCAAACGTAACTTTAATAAATATTTTCTAATAAACAACAAGAATACATGTTTCACAATTCATTTATTATTAAATAGGTGCAAATATATAAAAGTTTTAAAGTATTAAAGCTACTCAAGATGTAAAACATAAGTGTCAGATCATATCCAAAATTCCCAAGTGCTTTCAGCTAAACATTAGCCATCATCAGAGAAGTTAAAATTAAGAAATGTTGTAGCTTCAAAGAAGGGTTGGGTTTCTTCCAGGACAGTGAAGAAACTGGAAAAAAACGGAAGAAACCGAAAGAAATGGAAAAACTGGAATAAATGGAAGAAACCACCAGAAACCAAAACAAATGCTCAAAGTTTAAGTATATTAACTGTGTAAAAGACGGATGCTTATTTAACAGAATTTTCAGTTAAAATGTAAAAAAAGTTAACTTTTTACCCATCGATTTTTTAACATTCAATCTTTTGTGAAACTTTGATTCAAGATAGCCAGACCAATAAAAGAATTTCTCTGTCTCATGTTGAATGCTTATATAAAACGCTAAAAGCAGATTTTTTTTTTTTTTTTTTTTTTTTTTTTTTTTAATTCAATAATTTTAAACATTTAATTTGCAAAAAAAAGGAGAAAATATTCTGTTAAAATTGTTACAAAAAAAAAAAAAAAAAAAAAACAACTGGTTTAAATTATGATTTAAAAAAAGTTTGTTTAAGCAGTACATATTATTTTTGACAAGCTAGTTAAAATATTTAAAAAAATTTTATTTCTTTTCTACACTAAAAGTAAAATAAATGTTTAATCAAATACTTTTTCTCATTCAGTATCTTTTAGAATCTGGATGGGCAGAAAATGGAATCATAGGTATCACTCAGCCAAGACGAATAGCAGCTACAATGGTAAAACTGCTTCAAAGCATATTATTATTTACATTTTGAATTTTATATTTTTATTAATTAATAAAAAAAAACATGAATTTATTTGTAAGTTATTTGTCTTATGTCAGAAAAATAAAAAGAATGCATTTAGATTATATTATTATTAATCCAGCTGAGTAAAAAAGTACTCAGCTGGTAAGCAGCTGGTACTCAGCCAAAAAATTCAGGGAATTTTTTGGTTTAAGCTGCCAAAGCTCAGCCTACTGAGCTATCCTGGACAAATCTATTGAGAACTTTATACCCATATACCCTTATTTATAATAAAATCTGGACTGTTATTTGAAACAACATAATAGAATAAATTGCAGGCAATGAAAGTCCTAAAAGTAAACAAAATAAAATTCATATCTATCATCTAAAAATGGACAATACTGAAAAATTTTATTACAATTTTATTCTAATTTGTATTTTAAAGTCACATTTCTTTAAAGCAGAATAGTTGCTTGATGTTTCTGTTTCTAATGGCATAACAATCAATAAATAATGCTTTTACTATATCAAATTAAACAATTGTGTGTCTATTTTTAATGTACAGAATAGCATATTTGTAATTACATCTGTTTTATACCAAAGGATAGTATCTCACTATATATCTAAATGGCTAAAACATCAGCATATTGTGAATGTAGTTATAAGTAAAAATTTTTAGAGGTGAAATAGTGACTGGGGGTGATGCCAAAAATGTAACCCTAAAATCTACTGTATTAGGCCCAAACATAATCCTGGGCATTCATACAAGAAAGAAAAACTATTAATAATGCAGTTTTTAATTCATAATACAATGAAATGTTACTCTTTTATTATTATTATTGAATTGCAGTATTATTTATTTGCCAACTGAATCATTGCGTGCAAAATAAATCAAATATAAATATGCATGCAATGTTTACTGCAGTTCCAAGAAGAAGAAAAAAAAAAAAAAAAAAAAAAAAAAAAAAAAAAAAAAAAAGAACCTTTGCTTTATGCTTATGAGCTGCTTCAGATATCAGCCCGGATGCTCTGATTGTAAAAGGTTAATTGAATGAATTAGCTTCCAGATTTGTCTGAGATAGCTCAATCGGTAGAGCATTATGGTCGCTTCAGCCAAGAATTGGGCCCGCTTAACCTGAGGGAGTTTGAGGGAAGCACAGTATCATTTTGGAATCCCTTTTTATTTGGCAAAATTTTCTAAATTTTGACATACATCAAAAACTTATAAACACATCTAATATTATTCCTGTGATTCACAGACAAGTTCACACATATTTCATTTAACAGTTTTTTTGCATTTTCCCTGGATATTCTGCCAATAGTTTTAGTACATATAGTTGTGTACTCAATTACCTAGATTGTTTCCAACTAGCACAAGTAAAAATAATTTCCTGAAGCAGCATGTGGATTTTCTCTTACACAAGGCAAAGTTTTCCTTCCAAATAAATAAATAAATAAATAAAAGCAAAAATAAAAATACATCCCCCCCCCCCAAAAAAAATGGAAATTAAAGGATCTATTTCTTAAATATTTTTGAAGTCCTTTTAGAGGGTGAACTCGTCTTCTCGTACCTTTTGGATAACCAGGCCTGTCCAAGAGATCCTTGGTTCAAACTTTATTCACCCACTTAGTAATTAATAACTTTTATATTTATCACTGAAAATAGATTTTCCCTTCATTTAGTGTTGATAGTCAGTATTGGTCTGAATAGAGTTTATAAATACAGAAATAAGATTCTTTCATGGATCTGCAATAATTTGTCAGGTTCGTTGCACAGAAATCAAAAGTATTGGGTCATCTGAAAAATCCTACAGTTTTTCAGAGCCAATTCAGGTTTTGTTTACTTATATTTTGTGAAAGCTGATAAGGAATGATCTTGAATGACACAGATATGCACTTTGGGCCTTTTCTGGTTACTCTGCATAATTCTTGTTTGTGTTGTGTCATAGTTTTTATTTCGGTTCAGTGTTAAAAATGGAGATCCAAAAAATTCATTCTTGTTTTACTATTTTCTGTTATTTTATATTTTAAGGAAAGAAAAGGGCTACTCAGACTTCTTGTGTAATTTGTATTGTGCAAAATAATAATTCAAATGATGATGTTCACAAAATGATTTGAGTAACTTAAGCACAGAAATTTTGATCTCGAAGATGATGCCTGCTGTGGATGACCATCATCATCTGTAAAGGAGGACATCCAAAAGGAAGCTAACTAATGATCATACAATGTACTTTTTGGAATACTTAATCTGTGTGATAGCTCTTGAACTGTGTAACGTGGAATTTCAGTTATAGCATCTTTTAAAGGGCCTTAGTTTACAGATGATAATCATCCAAAGCGGCATCATCTTTGAGGCTGATATTTCTGTACTTATATTTCTGTATTTATATTTCTTAAATGATCTTCGAACTGAGTCAAATAAAGCAGCATATTATCCATTTATAGTAAAAATTTTTAGAGCAGTTTGACTAGCATTTTTACTTTTCTTGAAATAACTGAGAGTAATATGGCGAAAATGATCTCTTTGATTTTTCATTCTTAATACAACATTGACACTAAAATTATGCCATAATGCAAGCGAAAACTATACAGAAAAAGCAGAAAAGACAGAATTTACATATCTAGCTCATTCAAACAAACTCCTTACCAGCAATAACAAAATAATTAGGCGAAATATCACTTCACTTTGAAAAACCACTAAACTTTCTGGATGACCCAATAATTAATTTTATAAATCAATTTGAAAACAATCATCATTTTCAGTTGGTTACAAATTTTGTTAACTAAGTCAAATATTACATCAAGGCTTACATTGTCTAATTGTTTTGTGTCTATAGCATGAATGTCAGTGTTTTGTTAACTTATTTTGTTGCATTTTAAAAATTAAAAGAAAATAAAACTCTACCATATTTCATGTGTATCTTTTTTACTTTTATGGACTTTTTAAAAAAGTTTTAAATGTATGCTTAAATTTTATCACAAATCTCTTTCAGTCTGCTATTATTGTCATTATTATTATCTTTTTAATTTCACTAAATTTAAATATATATATATTTAATATAAATTTATATACAGGGTGTCCGAAAAGTCTGGAAATGGTCGAATAACTCGAGAAATACATATGAGGTTGAAAAACGTAAATATACGTGTTAAATATTTTTAAATAAGCTACTCAGTGATACCAAATTTGACCTTCGTAACCGACCCCCTGGGGGTCAGAGGGGGTCCAACTTTGAAATCTTAAATCATAACCCCCATTTTTTATTGCAGATTCGGATTCTACGGACAAAAATATGTAACTTTTGTATTTGATGTTTATTTCAAATCCTCATTTATCACGGTGTAATTGAGCATATTAAATCGATACATATTTCGGCTTTTCCAACGGGATTTTCCCTAATCGAAACTAATTGGGGAGAATTTATGACATCAAATTCCTCGTCTTTTGCAATAATAGCGTTTCCTGAAAATCACCCATGCCGATTATTTCGGTAGTGCTATTTAGTTAAAAATTTGATCCATTTGCTGTAGCGTCACTCCACAGCTTTTATAGAATATCTCTTTCATAACCAATGAGAATGTTCCATAACACAGTAAAGTACACTGTAAAAAAATTGACCCTTTTGCTGCATCGTCACTCCACCGCTTTTATAGAAAACGATTACTTTACTGTGTTATGGAGCATTCTCATTGGTCACAAAAGAGATATTCTATAATAGCTGTGGAGTGACGCTGCAGCAAATGGGTCAAATTTTTAACAGTGTAGCACTATTGAAATAATCGCCACGGGTGATTTTCAGGAAACGCTATTCCTACAAAAGACAAGGAATTTGATGTCAAAAATTCTGCCCAATCAGTTTCGATAAGGGAAATTCCCATTGGAAAAGCGGGAATATGTATTGATTTAATATGCTCGATTACACCATGATAAACGAAGATTTGAAATAAACATCAAATACAAAAGTTACGTATTTTTGTCTGTAGAATCCGAATCTGCAATAAAAAATGGGGGTTATAATTTAAGATTTCAAAGTTGGACCCCCTCTGACCCCCAGGGAGTCGGTTACGAAGGTCAAATTTGGTATCACAGAGTAGCTTATTTAAAAATATTTAACACGTATATTTACGTTTTTCAATCTCATATGTATTTCTCGAGTTATTCAGCTGTTTCCAGACTTTTCAGACACCCTGTATATATATATGTATATATATATGTATATATATTTTATTTACCTAGCTGCTAATCACTTTTATTAATTTTCATTAAAATTGAATGATCTTCATAATTTTTTTTAAGTCAGTGACACAGATTCCTCTTAAAAATAATTAATGTAAGTTATACTGAAAATTGAATTGCTTTTTTCTAAAATATTTCATAGAATTGTAGTAGCTAAGCATGTTAGCTTACTACAGTGATCATTCAATTTAGAATATGCTTAAAGAGTTTGTAAAGTCAAAATCTTTTCTTAGATTCCTATATCACTTACTTAAAAACAGTTAAATACATAGAGAATTAGGAAAGCTAACTTAAAATGATCAATAATTAAGAAACAAGAGAACATTTTATTTACATTTATTATGATTGTCCATATAAAATTATAAATAATAGTGCACCACATTGTTTTATTCTAATGTAGGTTTTGGCCATTAAATATTTTATAATCCTTGAATGTTTGTTTCTGTGCAATATGTAGGCCAGTGAAACATTCATTAATTATAGTCAGAAATTATATTTGGTTAAATATCACATAATATATCACATGTATCATCATAAATTTATCATTTATTTAAAAAAAATAGAAAAGAAAATGAAGAGGAGTTAGGAGGGTAAATCCCTTTAAAAGAAATTAAACTTTTTTTGTCCTTTTTTTTAATCAGAATTTTAAAGAAACAAGGGAAAAAAAAAGTAGTATGTAGCTATTTTCTGTTTATGATAAGTTAGAAACAGTTTTTTTAAAAATGCATTTTAACTTTTTTAGTTAAAAAAAAATTCTTGCATTTTATTTTTTAGCTTAAAAAATGTAATTAAAATTTTCACATGACAGAAATATCTCTATAATTTTATCACTCTGTTTTTTATTTGATTTTCAGTTATCCAACTTTACTTAAAGGGAAAAAAAGAATTAAAATATTGTACAAAGCTTTTATTGACAGGTTTTTACTTTCCAGGCACGTATAGTGAAGGAAAATATTGTAATCCAGTGTATCTGTGTTGTCTATGTGAGTGAACAAAGTAAATGATCATTATAGTTGAGCTCCCATTTGACAAATATGTTATAGGTCATTACTGCAATATTATATTTTTGAGCAAATTGGACAATAGATTTAATATTTAAATCATTTTTTGATGAAAGAAGACAAGTATTTTATTTTTTAGCTCAAAGAGAGTTTTATTTATTTGGCAACAGTGTATTAAAATTTAAATCTTGTATTTTATTCTGAAAAAAAAAATGAGAAATATTTATACTTTAAACAAACAACCTAAAATTTCCATTATGTTTGTAAATGCAATTTCCATATTTTAATTTTCAGACCTTAGTTTCAGCATACGTAGGATAAAAATTCATTAAATCTTATATTTCAGAATAATGTTTTCTTTTTATCCTTTATGAATGAGTTGTGAGTATTTTCCTTAGACTGTGAAATGATTTTTATTTATGAAAAGATAATAAATTGGGATCTAATTTTTCATTATTACTTGAAACTCATAGTATTTTGTTCAGAAGACAGGTAGTAGTCACTCCAGATTTTTTATTTAGATAAGTCTTAACATTTGGTTGAAATGTGTATGTTTTTCAATAATTTTTAATTTAAAATATGGTTTTTGATAAGTGTCTAGAATCAGTAACTAATTTAATACTGACAGTTTTCTTATTCTTATATTAGGTCTTTTCAAATTCTTATACTAGCATTTTTTGTTGAAACCACCTACTATTGAGTACATACTTATTTTGAAATTGATATTTTCTATTTTGCTTTCTTTAAACCAAAAAGGTTTTTTTTTTTTTTTTTAACGAAGAAAAACTATGTTTCAGATTGAGGAGATTCTTGTGTATTTTTTTACACATTAAACTTAAAAATAATTTTTCAGAAAATTTATTTTAATTATCGTATTTAATACTTAACTATAAATAAGTTTCATAAATTAAGCATAATATTTGATGTAATTTCTTTTAGTTGGCATCAAGAGTTGCTGAAGAAAAAGGAACGTTATTGGGCCAACTTGTTGGATACAGCATTCGTTTTGAAGATTGTGTTACTTCAGGAATAACTAAAATTAAGGTAGAGTTGAGTACATTTATATTCAATAAATTTTTATCCTATAAGGTTAATTCCATGAAAACTTTTCACGTCTGTCACACAGCTAAGTCTGTCACATCGCTGTGCTTGTTGGCCAAAGTTATTTTCGAAAAGTTTTCTTCGCTCTATTCAACTGATGCGATATCGCTGATAAAATAAGTCAAATTTTTCCATTCTAAAATACTGGTAGCCAAAAATCACTGTATGTGATAGACATGACAAGTTTTCATGGAATTAGCCATAAATGATGTTGATTCAAATATTTTTCTAGTAGACTTTCACTTAAATATTTAATTTATTTGCATTTTATTTTTGCATTTTTTGTTTCTATAAAAGAAACTCCATAAAACTTTCTTAAAGTACTTAGTTTATTTTTATTTATTTATTTGTATGACAATTTCTGTGAAAGTATGTTAATAGGGATTTTCTAAAATGTTTTACACTCAAATTTAATCATTTGAATTTAGTTGGTCTGTGCTCAAATTCAGAAAAATTAGCACACCTTCTTCTAATTTTTCTGACTTACAAACTATGTCTTTACAAAGTAAAGTATTCATCAGTCATGGGATACAGCTATGTTTCAGAAATGATAGCTTATGATGGTTTACATGTGCACATTGGATATTTTTGCTAAGGGGACATTTACCCCTTAACATTTTATAAATTTAACAAGAAAAAGTAAAATAAAGTTAGAATTTTCACTTCCAACTTCAAAGAGTAATGTGAATATTTATGTGATTTTTAAAGTTTTTTGTATAATTTGGTGACAGTATGTGTGCATTTATGCCCAAATTTATGCACAAGCAGATCAATAAACTTGTGGTTTTCTAAAGTCAAATTCTTGACTACTACTTTTTTTTTTTTTTTTTCCAAAAAATTCACTGAATATACACATATTCTTTGATGTGCATTTGTTTTGTCTTTTGACATACATGCATTCTTGAATAACATTTTTTGTTAGTCCATGTGTTTATGCATATACAGTAAAAAGTGGGCTGTAAAAAATAAATGTATTTGTATTTAATAATAACAACAAAAATCTCATGATATTGTACTGATGATACACACTCTGAAAAATAAATAAATAAACAAAATGAAAGCTTTCCATGTAGATGCATGTAAATCCTTAGAGCATGTAAATACTTAGAGCATGTAAAAAACAGACATTTATTGGCTTATATATATGAGTGTGCTAAACAGCAAAGTTCATGCAGTTTTGATTTTGAATATTAAATATTAAACAAATTTATCAGATTTTTGAAAGTTATTTATTCATCAAAATAATTACCCTTGCAAAATTATCACCATTTTCCATTTTGGCATAGATTTCTGTTATATATTTTTTGAATGTTTTGTCTTTATTAGTTTAAAATCTTATAATATCAGTTAATTATTTAGGTTAAAAAATTAGATTTTTTTTAAAGAACCTTCACAAAATTTTTCATCTTAAAACAGTACCTTTCATAAAATTATTTGTCCCAAAAATAGACTTTTCATAAAACCTTTCCGCTCAAAACTGGATCTTTCATAAATTTATTCATTTAAAAATAAAATCTGACATGTCACAAAACAGCTGAATTCATCAAAAAAATGTATTACGTAACCTTTTTATACATAGACGATTGATAGATACACATAAACCTGAATATAATAATAATTTAAAATTCATAAATTTATGATTTTTTATAAATATCAGGAAAAAAAATAAATAAACAGGGTTTTGTGACCAAAGCCTGGACATACCCCTGAATATATCTTATTATTTTCTGAAAATGTTGAAAACACATGAAACTGTTGATTAAATATGTGACTATCTAGCACCAAAAAATGGGAATATTTGGCTTATGAAATTTCAGAAGAGTGGTTAAAGTAAAAAATAGTCTTTTTAATAAGTTTCATTTGGAATTTATGCAGATTGTTTTGGATGTCTAGTATCTGCTGAAATTGATATTGCATCTCTATATCTCTTCACTGTAAATAATAGACAGTCTATTTTAATGCAGTACATCTTCAAGTGATTGATTGCCAAAGTTACTTGTATATATATATATAATATCTTTAAAATTTTAAATTTTTTTAAATAATACCATGCAAATCTTTCACTGTGCTTCTGCATACTTTGATATATATTCAAATTTATAAAACAAAAGTATTCATGTTACACTTAATTCAACAGATATTTAAAAAATTATATTAATCATAAATGAAATGGTTATGACATGACATTAAATGGATTTAAATCCCTTTAACATGACCTATACAAACCCACATATTTGACAAGTATTAAACAGGCCCAAATAATTCTTCAACTTGGAATGTAATCAAAATTGCTCAAATAACTAAGGATTTTGTGACTCCCAGAACAAATTTGAAGTCTCAGGCTTCTAAATACCTTTCTATTTTCCAAGACTAAGGAAATACTCTTATTTTGTATTTGTACTCTTATCTCATACTCTTATTTTGTTTTATATTTGTAAGTTTTTTCTTAATCCTGTTTTCTTATGTATTGAGCTGAAAAAGTCAAGTAATCATAGCTAGTGCTTATATATATATATATATATATATATATATATATATATATATATATATATATATATATATATATATATACTATATCAACTTAGACACCTTTTAAAGTGAGATTAGTGCAATGTAAGTTTAAGGATATGTGATAGTCAGCCCAACAAATTATTGATGAATTATTATATTTAATTTATGTACTACATAAATAAATTGTTCCTGTTATATTGTGTAACTATTGTAGAAATAGCTTATTTCTATAAAATATGAATGAGAGGCTTGTAAAAATTTTCTTTCTCTGATCAATTCTGTTAAATAATTTTTAAGACAGTTCTTTAAAAAATATATTTTTCCCTGCTCTAGAGCACAAAAAGTTCCCTCTCATTTTCAAATGTAAAAGCATGAAATTCACAGGTATGACAATTAAAAGGATTTATAATCATTTAGTTTTTTAAATTTTGGATAAATAAATTACATCTTGATTTATAATTGATTGTTGTCACAAGATGGCAGTTATTTGTTTTTCATGTACTTTAATTTCATAAGTCATGAGTGAAATTTAAAAGTATAATTTTTATTTATATTACATACATTTAACAGAGTTTCCCCCACAGGGTTTCAGGGGTGTGCAGTGCCCCTCCTGCCCTTTTGTTTGAAAAATAGCGCCCCTCTTGCCCCTTATCAAAAAACTAGTGCCCCTCTTGTCGCTCATTCAAAAAAATAGCGCCCTTTTTACCCCACATTAGAAAAAATGCAGATCTTCAGCGATGATACGCACGCCCTATAACGTGTAAATTACGCAAAAAAAACAGCTCTTACGCGTCCCACAGGATGCCTAATATCGTCAAGAAATCGCGAAAAAAGAGCAGATTTCATTAAAAAACTGCGAAAAAACGACTAATTTCGGACAAAATTCCCGAAAACATGGCTAATTTTGCCACAAAATCCCAAAAAAATGGCAGATTTCTTTTAAAAAACATGAAAAACCGACAAAATTTGTTCAAAAATAACGATAAACAGAAAATTTTGTCACACTTTGTGGTTTTTAGACGAAATATGGCTTTTGCAAATCTTTTGACGAAATCTGCCATTTTATCGTGTTTTGCCGAAAGTTGCCGTTTTTCGTTATCCTTTTGCGAAATTTGCCATTTTTTGTGATCGTCTAATAAAATTTGCCGTTTTTTCACGATCTTTTCACGAAGTTTGTCGTTTTTTCACGATTTTTTAAACCAAAATCTGCCGTTTTCTCGCCATCTTTGAACAAAATCTTCCGCTTTTTGCGATCTTTTAACAATATTTGCTGATTTTTCGTGGTCTTTTAACAAAATTTACCTTTTTTTTTTCTTTTTTTCAATTTTTTGACAAAAGTTTTGGATTTTTTTCTCGATTTTTTGACGAAATTTCTGTTTTTCCATGATTTGTCTTAACCGCTAGATTCTAGATTCAACTCTATAAAAGTTCCCTTAAAAATCAAAAAGTGCCCTGAAGAATGTTAAAAGTGCCCTTTTCAGAATAGTAGCGCCCTGCCCCTTTTTAAACCTGGGGGAAACTCTGCATTTAAAATACATACCTTTTACTAATTTTGTGTAATAAGCATAACTTTTGCTTAAAATACATGTCTTTAACTCATTTCTTTTAAAATACAAAGAAAATATAGAAGAAATAATAATAATAATAAAAAAAAAATCTAAACATCACAGCATTGTTTTATTTTACACACAAAAAAAATAAAAAAAATAAATAAATAAAGGTTGAATGTCTAAAATTTTTCCACTAAAATTAAAACTGGATTTCATTGGTCGATAGACAAATGATGTCAAACGTTTTCTTCTGATTTTATTCTCTGCAAGTGGACAAAGTGTGTGTTGTTAATCATGGCTTTCAGAAAGAAAAAAAAAAAATTGCAATAATTTTAATTCCTTTCCAAGCAGTTTGTTTATATAAGAAATTACATTTTGAATACATATAACTTCAAATACATTTATTTGAGAAGCTTGCTCATTTGTCAAAAATTATTATTTTTTAAATTGTCTTTCTAGAAATGGAACTTTTATCAATTTTCTTTGAAAACATATTTTTTAATGAAAATAGTTACCTGACATTAAAATATAAAGTGGTTTAGCTCTTGTATATATTTACGACAGTTACATGATTTCTAATATCATAATTTAATTGAATCACAAAATCAAAATTAAAAAATACCTTTTAAAAATATTTCATTTTTTCTGTCAAGTTTTATTAGGTTCGGAATATTCTAGGTGAACATTGTGTTAATCCCCTCATCCTCCCCCCCCCCCTTATAAAAAAAAGAAGAAAAGGAAAGAAAATTGTTGAATTGAGACAGTTTAAGCCTCCTCTTTGTACATGATCTTATGCTGTTTAATGTTTCAAATTTTAAATCAGAAGAAAATAATTAAAAATAAAAAAAATAACTATTTCTTATTAGTTGTTGCTAAAGTTAATTTATTATTTTATTATTAATATATATTCTTTTCCTTATAAATATTTTTATTTTATTTTATTTTTCAGTTTATGACTGAAGGTATGTTGATAAATGAAATGATGGCTGATCCATTGTTAAGACCTTATTCAGTATTAATACTTGATGAAGTCCATGAGAGATCTCTGAATACTGATATTATACTGGGTTTACTCAGAAAAATCATAAAGAAGAGGTCTGATTTAAAGCTTATCATTTCATCAGCTACATTTGAAGCAGAAACAATATTTAAATTTTTCAATAAGAATGAAACTACAGATAAGTTAGTTAATTTTTTTTTTTTCAGTTTTATGCAATTTCAAATTTTATTAAAAATGTATATGTTTTTGAAATAGGCAAAGTTATTTTTTATTTATAATTCTGTGTGTATTGAATGTTTTAATATTTCTCTAAATTAATTATAATAAAGCATCTTAGAGAATATATATATTTTTTACTATCTATCGGGTGTAGATATTATAAGATTAAAGATAAGTTTTATGAAATTATTCAAAAATATTTCATTGCATTTAGGAAAGTAGCACTTGCCTACTTCCTCTTTGTTCACTTTTTATTTAAAAGAATATAGCTCAACAGTGTGATTTAATACCAGTAATACAAAAGTGTGACTTCACATTTGATTTCAAAATTGCAACTTTAGTATGCTATGTATGTATTCCATTTTTGTTTATTTTGTAGATAAATCAGGTTAATTTTATTTAATGAAGAATGTCAATTAACTACTATTTTTCTGTTTTCTCTCACATTTTGAAAATAAAATTATACAGTTCTGAAATCTAATAGCTATTCAGGGTTCGTACAGACTACTTAGACTCCTCAGAAACTACTTAGAAATGAAAACGTTCCCAAGCAGTACATAGAACAACTTAGATAAACAAAATACTCCTTAGAAACTCCTTAAATTGTATTGCAGTTTTGCATGCGAGCAATATTAACCCCCCCCCCCCCCAAAAAAAAAAAATTGTGATTGTAAAACGCACAATAAACCCTTTATGCATGTCATTCATCAGAAGCACAGCAGTGATTGGTTGGGATCATACTAATAGCCACCAAAGTGATTTACTTTTCATGGCCATAAGGGAAAGAAAAGTGAAAAGAATAATCCAGACACACCTCTAATCCACTAATTTCAAAAACTGATTACACTGTTTAATTCCTTCACAGCTAGATATACAACTTTGATTTCTTCTTCATAATACTGTTCATCATCTTCAATTTTGCTGATAACGGTGGATTCAGCTGTGATTCTCATCCGAAATTTCTGAAAATCTAAGGCTTCCTCTTCTGAAAATTTGATATTAGGTTATCAGTTCCGCATAGTTGCCAACTTGTAAAGTTTTGCACACAGAAAAAACAATCACAAAGAAATGCAAATTTTGTGAAAGGATCGCTGAAAAAGCACACATTTCGTCAATATTTCGTGAAAAAACGACGATTTCGTCAACGAACTTTGTCGAAAAGATTGCTGAAAAATGCGAATTTCCCGTGCAGATCGTGGTTATAATGTCAATTTCACCAAATATCGCAGATAAAATGCTAATTTCGTCTGAAGACCGCAGGAAAATGTCGATTTCGTCTAAAGATTGCAGATATAACGCCGATTTCGTTAAAAGATCGCGGGAAAAAATATCGTTTTATATAAAAGATCGCTTACAAATATTTTGTCAAAAGATCATAAAAAAAAAATTGCTTAGCACCGTTCGATTCAGCATGAAAAAATACACTAAACTATGCTATCAGATGAAAAATAACAACAAAAGCCGATTTTTAAGGAATTTTTTAAAAGTTCGTTCTTTTTTCTACTCATCGTAGGGGTGGAATTTTCGAAAATCCATTTTTAGCGGCACTCGATGTTATAAGAAATATTTTTGCCCCAATGTTCAAGATTTTTGGTATGGTAGATGTTTTTGTGCTATGATTAATACGAAATCCTGACTTTCTTTAATATATATAGCACTTTTAATTAGCGAAAAATCACTAAATATTAGTTTTTGCCTAATTACTAAAAAAGTACTGCATCAGTTTCGACGAAATGTGAATCTAAACCATTCTCGAATCTACTGGAACGCACACACAAAATTTCATCAAAATCGGTCGAGTCGTTTAGAAGGAGTTCAGTTACATACACACGCACAGAAGATTTTTATATATAAAGATTAAAAAAAAAAAAAAAGAATAAAGAAAGAAAGAAAGAAAGAAATCAAGTGCTTCCAAACATCCAAACAATTTTATCTTGAACACTAGTGGTTAATGTTTGGCAAAAAGCATTTCATTTCATACAGTGATAAAATAACATTCGCATGTCATGCTTTCAGTGCTGTATGGTATTTTGCGTAGCAGCAGGTCCCTTTTATCGAAATTAAAAAAGCAAGAGGGCACCCTGCGGAAGATAGATGCTCCACTTCAATGTCGCACAGGTGTGCAACCACGAAAAGCAAACAATCTCGTGCCCTTTATGCGGAAATCCGATAAAAAAGAAGTACAGGTATTAAAAAAAAGAAAAAAAAATGTTTAGTGAGAATAGATTAGGTCGAATCAAAATATTTTTATAAATCCGTAGAAAGTTTCTAGCGTAAATTTCTTTCGTGGAATAGAAATGTTGCATTTACAGGAAAGTTGCAGTGCAATTCCTTAAACTTTTATTCTGTTCCACTAAAATGATTTCACAAGTAAATATTTGAGAAAAACATATTATACCAACTGTTTTGTAAAAAAATGCTTTTTCTTTTCTTTTCTTTTCTTTTCTTTCTTTTCTTTTTCTTTTTATTTTAATGAGAACAAAATAAGATTTTTATTTTTAATAAAAAAAAAAGAAAAGAAAAATGACATGTGCAACATTCCCTCTTCTCCCCCTTAACTTTATAAATATTATGAACCCCTTTAGAAAACTGGTAGAATAGCGCCACAGTATGTCCGTAGTTTTTCTAGATAGCTATTATTATTATTATTATTATTATTATTATTATTCAGATTGTTTTGTTTTCATTACTTGTTTGAAATAGTAATGTTCATCTTATCTAATGAAAGTTTATACATGGCAAAAACAAGGCGAATTAAAGAATTTCAAAAAATAGCAGCATTTAAGTAATCTAAATAATAATGATGATAATAATAATAATAAAGTAGCAGGCTGACAACAATGTTGCCTGTCCTTTGAAATTCGAACGTGTCCAGATTTTGCTTTTTGATAGTAATAAAAAAACTCAATCTCTAGTATGTCAGAGGAACTGACAAACTCAGCAGTTTTTGTCAGTGGTATGAATCTAGGGCGCAAAGTCATGTAAAGGATTAGGAAAGTTAATCCTGTTCATCAGGGAATTTGTCACTTGACATAATTTTTTTTATAGAAATTTTTATTACTGATAATTTAAGCTTAATCTTTTTTTTTTTTTTTTTTCTTTTTTGCAATAATTGTTCACTAAAAACATCAACAATGAATGGCTTTAAATTCCTGAAAAAAAAAAAAAAAAAAAAAAAAAAAAAAAAAAAGATGAGGAGAAGCTTAAATTTTCAGAGAAAACAGAAATTACAAATATAAATACTTATTTTAGCAATTCATTAGCAAAGATTAACTATAATCATATTTATGAAATGAATGCCGCTTGTATTTGACTGTGTGTTTTTAATCTTACTTACTTTCTTCTTCTTTTTTTTTTTTTTTTTTTTAAAGAAAGAAAAACCTCAGACTTGCCTTTAATTTTATTTTAAACAACGACTTGTTATTTTTCATTTAGTGAGCTAAGAAATACTGGAATGTGTGAATATTCTCTTAAGAACTTTTTATAATTGGATTGGACGAATAAGAGCATTTTTACATACGAAAATTTACAACTTTTAATATAAGCATGATGAAATTATGACTAAAGAGCGAACAGATCACTTCGTAAAATCATCATTACTACTCGGTATTCCCCATATATTCCTTTTTTTCTTTTTATAAATTTCGAGATATCGAACTTCAAAAATCACAAACTTTAGCAGTTAATAACTTATAGAAAAACAAGAGAGAAACAAATTCATCAAAATTTCAATGAGTTAGGAAACAATTTGGATTTTTAGCCGGAATGCTGTTTTCTAGAAAAGTAAGATGATTACTGTGTATATTCTTCAGTTCTCACATTTATCCTGTACACATTCCAGAAAAATAACATTTCACAAATCGTTGTTTTAGAACTGTTTCATTGTCTAATCACAAAGAAGGTGATCAAAACTGACCGCCTATTTCCAATATACTTAAAAATTGAAATACAGTAACAACAGAAGTATTTTGCATATTTCGAAGAGAAAAACGATTTTTGAGGCATCTGTTTTAAGGCTTCTGTTTCTGCAGGCGAAGACAAAGGCGAGCTAATACTAATCCTGTGGGGGAAGAATTTTCCAATAACTCGTTTGTATTTCAAGATTTTTTTTTTAATTATTATTCATTTATTTACTTAATCATTTGATAGCTGAGATTCATCTCCACATTGGTCCTTTTTAACTTTTTCGATTTTGGTTGAAGATATTTTTTAGAATGACACTTTCATTTTTGGAACTGGTTTTGAATGGGAAAGTAATTTTCTTAAAAACATCTGCTACAAAAATCGAAAAAGTAAAAAAGAAGCGATGAAAAGATAAATTCTCAGCTATTCAATGAAAAAAAAAACTGATAATAATAACAAAAATAATAAAATTAAAATGTCGCAATACAAACGAGATATTAGAAAATAACCTCCGCATACGTTTACCATTAGCTCGCGAGTGTCTTCGCCAGCAGGAACAGGAGCCTTAATATCCTGTTCTACATATTTTTTTTTTTTTTTTTTTTTGGTTTAAACATCTTTAAGAACTAGGCAATATATCCACGAGAATAAAAAAAATGAAAAATGATTAAAATCTTAATAAGTTTTATTAATCCTACTGAATTATCATATTAAAATTACGTCATGTGCCTAGGTTTCTTCGGTTAAAAAGGAAGAAAATTTTTATTGCAAAATTTTCTGATTAAGTAGTTATAAATAGTTACTTAGTACAGCAGAATTCAGATAATAAAAGACCTTTTATTATCTGGATTAAATTAAAATAATGCATAGCTTATTATTATTTTAAATCTCTGCAATGTGCAGAAAGAAAAATGGGTTATTACGAAAACCACGTAAAATGAATAATTTTTACGATTCCTTCAAATTCGTTATAAGCGATTTTTATTATAAAAAGTGAAATGTAAAACAATAATTCATTATAAATTCATAATTTCAAAACCACTATAAGGCTTTATTGAAATTCAGGCATAGCAAAGAAATTCGGCAAAACATGAAACGGATTCTTTTCTTTTTATCTTTCTTGAACAGTGCGTACGCATATGTTTAAAAATAAATAAAGAAAAAAAAAAAAAATCTTGGGGGTCACAGTGAAAAAAAAAAAAAATGTTTAATCAAATGTTTAATCAAATTACTATCTATCGGGTGTAGATATTATAAGATTAAAGATAAGTTTTATGAAATTATTCAAAAATATTTCATTGCATTTAGGAAAGTAGCACTTGCCTACTTCCTCTTTGTTCACTTTTTATTTAAAAGAATATAGCTCAACAGTGTGATTTAATACCAGTAATACAAAAGTGTGACTTCACATTTGATTTCAAAATTGCAACTTTAGTATGCTATGTATGTATTCCATTTTTGTTTATTTTGTAGATAAATCAGGTTAATTTTATTTAATGAAGAATGTCAATTAACTACTATTTTTCTGTTTTCTCTCACATTTTGAAAATAAAATTATACAGTTCTGAAATCTAATAGCTATTCAGGGTTCGTACAGACTCCTTAGACTCCTCAGAAACTACTTAGAAATGAAAACGTTCCCAAGCAGTACATAGAACAACTTAGATAAACAAAATACTCCTTAGAAACTCCTTAAATTGTATTGCAGTTTTGCATGCGAGCAATATTAACCCCCCCCCAAAAAAAAAAAAAAAAATTGTGATTGTAAAACGCACAATAAACCCTTTATGCATGTCATTCATCAGAAGCACAGCAGTGATTGGTTGGGATCATACTAATAGCCACCAAAGTGATTTACTTTTCATGGCCATAAGGGAAAGAAAAGTGAAAAGAATAATCCAGACACACCTCTAATCCCCTAATTTCAAAAACTGATTACACTGTTTAATTCCTTCACAGCTAGATATACAACTTTGATTTCTTCTTCATAATACTGTTCATCATCTTCAATTTTGCTGATAACGGTGGATTCAGCTGTGATTCTCATCCGAAATTTCTGAAAATCTAAGGCTTCCTCTTCTGAAAATTTGATATTAGGTTATCAGTTCCGCATAGTTGCCAACTTGTAAAGTTTTGCACACAGAAAAAACAATCACAAAGAAATGCAAATTTTGTGAAAGGATCGCTGAAAAAGCACACATTTCGTCAATATTTCGTGAAAAAACGACGATTTCGTCAACGAACTTTGTCGAAAAGATTGCTGAAAAATGCGAATTTCCCGTGCAGATCGTGGTTATAATGTCAATTTCACCAAATATCGCAGATAAAATGCTAATTTCGTCTGAAGACCGCAGGAAAATGTCGATTTCGTCTAAAGATTGCAGATATAACGCCGATTTCGTTAAAAGATCGCGGGAAAAAATATCGTTTTATATAAAAGATCGCTTACAAATATTTTGTCAAAAGATCATAAAAAAAAAAAAAAAAGCTGACTTTATCAAAAGATCACGGAAAAAACGCCAATTTCATCAAAAGATCACGAGGATAAAATGCCGTTTTCAAGAAAATATTGTGTAAAAATGCAAATTTTGTTAAAAATGTCGATTTCATAAAAAAAGGAAAAACGCCGTTTTCATCAAAAGATCGCAGAAAAACCGCCGATTTCAACAAAAGATTGCAGTAAATCACCGATTTTGCTAAAATATTGCAGATAAGTCGTTGATTTCGTCTGAAGATCGTGGATACTCCCCCCCCTCTCGCGGGGGAGGAAGGGGGGGGGATAACTCGCGGAATCCCTGCGGAATTGGGGCTGTGCAAGTGCATGCCACATAAATAACAACAAAAGTGGCAAATCCTTAAAATTTTTTTGACTCCTTGGATTTTTTCTTCCCAACTCTGTATGAACCCTGCTACTAAACTTGCTGTAATATACCTTTTTTTTTATTATTATCGGATTCTGCCATAAAAAAGTAGACATTAATGAACATGATATACAAGCTTTTATCTTCAATCAGGCAAATATTGACAATGTAGTATTAAAACTATGATAATTAAAATTTATAAAAAAAAAAGGAAGCATTATCCAATAGTTCCAAAACTGTATTTGTGACTGCTTAAAGGTTTATTTATATCTAGTCCGATGAATTATCATCAATGAATTGTGTAAAAGAATATTTGGGGAAAAAAAACTGGAAAACAGCAAGAATACAATGATTGATTGGAATCAGAATCTACAGTAAATTTATAGATCTAACCTTCAAGAAAGAAATTCTGTAAAAATCAGAATCTAAAAGAATATAGAAATTAACAAAAGTATTTTTGAAAAGAAAAAAAAAAAATCAAGCCAATCAAATTCTTTCTCAACAATAGTTAATTGAATTATGTAAGGAACCTAGTGGAATTTTTACAGTCAGATTTTTTATTTTTTTTTGCTAGGATGTCTTTGACAATTGGCTATGGTTATTAGCTGAAAATCATGAACATATAACAAATATAATGTCATGCTTATGCATTTGTGCTGTTAAATCTCATTATTTGACGACAATTACAGTAAAACCTCCAAATAACGGACACTTAGGGAGCGTGGAAACTGTCCGCTATTTGGAGGTGTCTGTTATTGGGAAAACCTCAGGGATTCAAATATTTGTAAGAAATGCTTAATATTTTGCTAATTGACATTTATATGTCCTAAAATCTTTATTATATGGTTAATCAGAAAAAAAAAATAATAATAAGCAATAAAACTGAAATAAAATTTTGCATACCTTTATGTACTGTTTATTACATTCTTATGAAAAAATTATATTTCAAAAATATGCTTTTGCTTGTAATTTGTTTTTCAGTGTGAAGTTTTAAAAGTGTATTTCAATCCAAACTGTTTATTTTCTGATTGGTTTTTAAATTCATTTTTACTCAAAACGCATCAAACTGGCAAATTCTCTTGTTTAGAAATTAT
This sequence comes from Maratus speculifer, assembly GCA_964019185.1. Lineage (NCBI taxonomy): Eukaryota > Metazoa > Arthropoda > Arachnida > Araneae > Salticidae > Maratus > Maratus speculifer. The sequence goes on along the minus strand of OZ025296.1, from coordinate 267,591,652 downwards.
ATAATGTGCCGTGCTTGTTGATTTTTTGACAGATGCAGAAAATATTGCAAAACAATTCTGTCAAAGTTGGCATTTTGAACTGAATTTTCCAAAGCAGGGAATCTTAAAAAAAAAAAAATAAAAATAAAAATGGCCATTTTGAGAAATTTATTGTTTATAAATGAAATGCTAATGAATTGAGTAAAAAACAAAATCACGCGGCATCTTATATGACTCTTCGTAAATCATCTCAGCAAAGTTCATGTTTTTACTTTTAAATATGAGTCTCAAAATGTATCTGAAAATTTTGAGCTGTTGAGGGTGGAAAAATATTTTTTCGAATACACCTTTAACTTCGTCAGTAATCCTTCTGAATTCTCATTATAAAGTTCTGAGAGGAAAATTGCACTTTTTTGACCATTAAAATCATAAAATTTTAAATCTCCAGTGGCGAGCCACATTTCAATGCTTCGGAGGAGGGGGAAGTCCCTCTTGGGCCATCCTCTAAATTTAATACTGGACGTGGGAGAGGTGATTTTCCCCATATCGCCCCCTACATTTATCTGTGATAACAAAATTTATGATACATTATTTTTACTTTTTTTCCCATTAAAAAATGTTTCTTTATTCTTTATCACCAAAATTACTGTTTGCTATTCAGAATGTCCTTTATTCAGAGGTTAAACATACAAAACTTGAGGGTTTGGGAGTGGGGATTTGAAAACTGTTCATTAAATAGAGGTGTCCGCTATTTGTGAATGTCCATTATGGAGGTTTTACTGTATTTCTTATAGAAAGTGAACAGAGAGAAATTAGACAAGTACTAGGAAATTTTGCTACTGTTTATTACTTTTTTTCTGTTGTAACAAAAGAATCATAATTATTTCATTTATTTATTTTTTATTTTTTTTATAATAAGCTAGACTATTTTATAATAAGCAGGGTCTCTTAATCTCATTCTCTTTTTACTCACTAATCTTTATTTAAAAAAACAATTTTCATTTTTTGTTTACAATTGAATTATCTTTGTACTAAGTGCATATAATTTAAATTAATGTATCAATTTTCTAGTAATGAGGGTGTATACTCTTTAGTGGAAATAAGTAAAACTTGTATATATATTTTTTCATTAATTGGTACTCAAATCTGCCAAAATACATTATAAGATTGAAAAAAAAAATGTAACAACAATTTAAAAGTTAGAAGTCATTTTTTTTTCATTTTCTTTTTTTTCTTCTTCTCTCTCTCTCTCTCTCTCTCTCTTTTTTTTTTTTTTTTTTTTTTTTTTTTAATGCAGGACTAAATCTTGAAAATAACAAGAAGAGCCAAAATCAATTTGGGTTAGTCATTATCTCAAAAATCAAATCTGTTAAGAGTGTTCTTTTTCAGATAATTTATAAGTTTGTTATAATGTGTTATTTTTTAAGTTTTCATAAACTGATTATTCATTGTTACAACATTATATTATATTATACAATATTTTCAGTATTACATCATTATTTTTTTCTGAAGATTAAATCACAAAAGATATTTTAGAAAATTTATTTCTGACAAACTGAGACAAATAATGTTATCTTATTATTTAATGCTAGCCAGACCTTGCCCTTCTAGACTGTTGTTTTAGGAATTCTGCTACTTTTGATTGCAAATAGCTCCAATTTATCTTGCAGCCAGAAGGTGTATTATACATGCAAATAGAAAATAAATAAATAAGATATTTTGCTCCAAGTTATACAAAAATATCAAAAAAGCATGTAAATAAAATACATTTTATTCATAAACCTCCTAAGAAATTTTATAAAAAGCATTTTTGCTTTTTATAAAATTTCTTATGACAGTGCTATTCTTAGGCAGTTCATTTTTACAGAAAAGGTTTGAACATATTTGTATCAGTTTGTTAAAAATTCAATTCATGAAAATCTTTTTTAAAAAGGGTGTTAATTTCTTTAGCTTTTTAATTTTGTTTTTTATTTTTTCATTTAATTGCAAAGATGGAATTTTACAGCCAATTTTTCTTCCTCTTCTTGATATGCTAGAATTATCATAATTATATACAGGGCTGAGTTTTCAATGCAATACAACATCTTAGTAATTTTAGAACTTAACCCCTTGACTGTGTTATCTGAACTCTATTCGAGCAAGAATACTTTGCTTGCTTTGTTACTAAAATATTTTTCATATCACTAATTTGTAACTATAAATTTATCTTTATTGTTTGTCAGATATTTTTCGATTAAGTAAGGCAAATATATGTATGAAAAAAAGGGTGTTTAACCCCCATTTTTAATTTATGTTGTCAAAAAAATGTAACAGTTAAAGGGTTACTTATAAACTCATAAATTTGTTTTAAAGTATTCTATTAGCTAGCCGTACATGATAAAACACCAAATCATCTATCTTTTTTATTATAACTTTTTTTGAGTCACAAAAATAATGGAGTTAATTACGGGTCAAACTACTCTTTCTAAAATATGTCAAATGGTTGTGAAACAACAACAACAAAATATTTTAAACACTAAAAGGGTAGAAAATATAAATAACAAGTAAAGAGTGTAATAATAGTTTTTAAAAATACATTTTTGTCAATTAATAGTTTAATAATAATTAAATTATGATATATGTTCAGAAAACAATTCAAAAATCCAAAAAAGGATAGTTTAAATAATGCTTTTTATTTTATTTTCTCTTTCCATATCTTAAACAAGAAATAGAACAAAACTGATAAAAAATATTTTGTATGATGAATAAGAAAAAACAAAAACAAAATTCTTTTTTATATAACTGGGGCCTGTGTTAATGTAATATATTGTAAAAAATTTTTTAAACAATATGAATTGCCATCATGAAGTAAGACATTTTTTTAAGATAAACATTGGATGCATATAAAACAGAGTTATATATGCATATATATATATATATATATATATATATATAAAGCAAATAATCAGAAAAAAAAATATTTATTTGCATTTGTTTAAAATGAGTTCAGTCTGTTTAGATTTAATCTATGCCAAGAAAAGTTCTTAAAGTTGAATATTTAACAGGTGATTATATATATCACATTGCTAGCTAAGTGTAGAACCAAGAAAGTAAAAAATGTGTAAGCCAGGGATCGACCCGGAATCCTGGACTAGCGCTCTAAGTGCTCTACCATTTAATCTACAAGGATGATATCCAGCTTGGCATTTCTCACCAATATTTGTTGGTACGGCTGTAATTGCAGCACAAGATGATAACGTCTACATGAGCACACAAACCTGTGGCGTAACATGAGGTACAAAATGCTAGCAGTGTGATAATCACTTATTAAATATTAAATAATTTTAAGTATAATTTCACTGTTGATAATTAATTAAAAAATTAATTATAATCAAATAGATCTTGAAGTGGTGTTCTATAGCATTTCACCTAACAGAATTACACTGAGGTCCATGTATAACAGGAGATCTGTCTTCCTATTTCTGCACATGATTTCCTGCAGGCAGCTTAGAAGGATACAGTGACTATATTTTTAGTTCATATTCATGGCAAAAAATACCATTCATTATGTTCCCTTACATTATTAGGAATCATTTATTAGTTTATAAATATAGCTTAATTAAAGAAGCATAAATTAGGATAATTGTAAATGAGAACACTAATATTGAGCATTAACAATGCAGGCTATTTTTTTTAAATCTTTGCCTTGTTTACTTCCTTTGCCTTGCGAGTTTCTATTTGCTGTCTGAGAATTCCTATATAGAGCTTAGTACAGAATTATGCCAAACAGTAATTTGCTTACAGGCACAAATTATTTTCAAAGGGCAGGAAGAGCTTCAAAATTTTTCTCTGGTGAACTTGTTTTACAAATGATTATCTCTGTGATATAATACTTTTGTTGTTCACAGAAGAATGAATCTCTTGCATTTATTTTGATGGAATGGGATATTAGCTAAACATCAGCTGCAGTTATCTCACAATCCATATACATATTCAGTATAATTCATCTCTCAAAAATTATGCAATTTTTATGCAGTTTTAATTGAAAAAATAATTGAATAAAAATGACAGATGGGCATTTGAGGTAAGAAGCAGTCAATCTCATATCTGCTTGACAGTCTAATGGTTTTTGCTATTATTTTATTATTTAATGTATAGTTTTTATATGGATGTAAACTATCTACATTTGGAGGTACTGATATTTAATGCATAGCAAAATTTTATTATCTTTAGAATATGTTTAGTAAATTTATGAAATTCCACATTTAAAATATATACCTTTTATATAAAATTGAAGTTTTTTTTTAATTTTCAAATTGAAAATGCATATTTTCTAGTGGAATGAAGTCTTTTATGAATATAATAATGCTTTATATGTATAGCAAAACTTCAGTGTAAAGTGGAATGAGAAGCAGTATAACATTGACCTTAAAGAGTGAAATAAAATTCTTTGTTTAAAATTGATCAGGGAATTATGAAAATGCGTCTGTATAAGCAGAGTACTTTTATATCAGCGTGGCTCTATAGTGAGGTTTGATTTGATTATATTTGAATTAGAGTTTCAAATTATACATACTCATTAAAAAAAAATTCAAATAAATAACTTTTTAATAATAAGTATCATTAGTAAATTAAAAGTAACAGCAACTACTTTAATTTAATACCAATTGATTTTAAATAAACAAGTAGACAAAACATTAGTGAGATTTTTGAGTTATATTTTGACTAAAAATTCAAAAAACTTTTTAATATTTTGATAAAAATCTACCAGAAGTAAATATTATATTGTTATTATTATATTAATTTGGTCTTTATATAGTTTTGAAATGAATATTTTAAATTATATTATTTTTATTTTTTACTTTCTAAATATATTTTTTAGATCCAAAGACACATCTGTTATAATTAGTGTAGAGGGTAGGAATTATCCAGTAGATATCCATTGTACATTAGAACCAGTTTCAGATAATATAAAAGTCTTTATATAGTTTTTAAATGAATATTTTAAATTATATTATTTTTGTTATTTACTTTCTAAATATGTTTTTTAGATCCAAAGACACATCTGTTATAATTAGTGTAGAGGGTAGGAATTATCCAGTTGATATCCATTATACATTAGAACCAGTTCCAGATTATATAAAAGCTTCTGTTGAAACTGCCATTAAAATTCATGAAAATGAAGTTCCTGGAGATATTCTAATATTTTTAACTGGACAAGAAGAAGTTGAAGTGGCAGCATCAATGCTAAAGTAAATTAGAATTTTATACAATTTATTGTCATAATATTTAAACATTTATTTCTTTTTTTTTAATTTATTGATTTATTTTTAGGGATTATTCTAGAGATATAAAGAATAATGCTAAAGTTATGAAGTTGTTTGTTGTATCCTTATATGGTGCAATGCCTATGTTTGAGCAAGTATGAAATTTATATTTATTCTAATTATTGGATTGTTTGTTTTGCAGTTTCTGCTATTTTATATCTTTTTATTTAAGAAAGTCATCATGTTCATTAATTCTAATCACGAAAAATAAGCACAATATGTCATAGTTCCATTGAAACTATCTATGGTAAAACCTGTAAAAAACAAAATTACTAGAGGCTGAAAACAAATTTAATTTTAGACAGCTTTCTGTATATGTAGGAATAATTATATGGTCTTTCTTTCTTTATAACCATGAATTTATCTATTTAAAACAGCAATACAATAAACACTTTTTTTTTTTTTTTTTTTTTCAGATTTTGCTGCATGTATTTAACATTTATTTTTCTGCTTATTTGTAACTTAACTTCTACTGAATGAATTTCAATGTAGCTGACACTATTAAATAATTCAGCAAATAAATTTTTATTACATTAAACATCTTTATATGATATTTGGTTATAGAATTATAGCGATATTTGTAAGGCAAGTGAAAAAATATTACATGACACACCAACAATGATAGACATATTAATATCCAATCTGAATCTGTGTCTTAAAATCATGGAACTTCATGGATAAGTATCTTTTGTGATGTAGCCAACCATTGAAAGAGGAGTTTCCTTAATTCTATTCCTGAAGAGATTTTCTTAAAGGATTTCAATCTTTTGACCATATTACTTCTGTTTAAACTTTTAAAAATAACTAGATGCATTATAATTATAGTAATTATAGCATAGATTTTCATCAAGAAAGCGATTTTCATTGTTTCAGTCTTAAAAGAGTTAAAACTAGAGAAAACTTCTTTGAACGATAGATTCAACAAATAATCTATTAAAAAAAAAAAAAAAAAAAAAAAAAAAAAAAAAAAAAAAAAAAAAACTTTGTTGTAAAGTCTTTTTGGAGCATTAAATTTAATCACCTCTAAATCTATTTTATCTTTTTAGGTACCGTATTTTCGGGTGTATAGTCCGCGGCTTATACAAGAAAAAAACCTTCCAAAAAGCCCCTGCGGCTTATACACGGTGCGGGTTATACAAAAATTTTTTAAAATTGGAAATCGTGATATTTTTTCCTTAAAAAATTGGAAAAAAAAACATCAAAATTTGTAAATTTTTTTCACTATGCCGCGAAATTTAGAGAGTTCTCCCATGTTTGTAAAGGCTTTTTTTTACTGCTTAAATACAGTTATTTCTGGATTTGGAAGAACTGTCGCAGTCGCAACTATCGCCAAGTATTGCACTGATAGATGTATAATAGCCATTGTGTTTGTAGAGTACAAAATCCGGAATCCTTCCAATCTCGACAAATCTGAATTTAAGATCATTTTTAGTTTATTTAAAAAAAAAAAAACTACCGACCCTGTTGCAAAGAACAAAAAAAAGTGTGTGATTTATATCATTTCGGAACGATTCAGAGTAGTCGTTCTTTTTCAAAACGATTCCGAGGAATCGTTCCTTTAGAGAGTTGTTTCATTTCGGAAGGAGTTTAAGGAATCAAACTTTTCCAAAGTCGTTTCATTTCAGATAGTGTCCGAGGAATCGTTCATTTTTGGAGTTGGTACCTTACCCTGTTGCAAAGAATTAAAAAAATGTGCGTGATTTATGTCATTTCGGAACGATTCAGAGCAGTCAGTCTTTTTCGAAACGATTCCGAGCAATCGTTCCTTTACAGAGTCGTTTCATTTCGAAACGAGTTCTAGGAATCGAACTCTTCCGGAGTCATTTCATTTCAGATAGAGACCGAGGAATCGTTCCTTTTCGGAGTTGGTGCATTTCGGATCGATTCCGAGGATTCGATCCTTTTTGGAACCAATGACCTAAGATACGTATACGTTTTATGTCCGAAATTTTGAATTTATCACCGATTTTTTTTTTTTTTTCGGAAATATTTAAAAAATATTGTTACATATGTTGACATCAGTTATTTGTAATTTATCTAACTGTGATTTTATAATATTCAAGATATAACTGTGATTTATAATATTTTATATAACTGTGATTTAATGTTCTATGAAACTGTGATTTATTATATTTTATGTAACTGTGATTTAGTAACATGTTTTATCTGTAACTGTATGGTTAACTGTAGCAGCAAGTAGACTGACAGTTGAATGTTTTGCCATGATGCTGTGTGCACAAGCTAGTCTCAATGTTAAAGTTTAAGCATGTAATTATTGTAAATAAAGTTTTATTTTACTTAAAATATTACTGAATATAGTTAGTAATTAACTAATAAAACATGGTGTCAGGATGAAAAACGAACCATGTGTTGCATTTTGTCTGATGCAAAGGGATTGAACTTTGTTTATCCATGTGACAATATCTGAGTTGGAAACAGGCTTGAGATTGTTGTGGTCTCTGTGTGAGAAACTGGCAAAGTTTGTTCATTTTATTTATTTTTATCATATGAACTAAGTGTTCTCTGAGAAAAAAAAAGAAAATGGAGATATTCAAGCCACCAGGTGATATTAGTTTCACTTGCAACAATCTAGCTGAAGCATGGACAAAATGGACTCAAAAGTTTGAAAATTATCTTATAGCATCTGAGAAAGTGGACAAGGCTGACACAGTAAAGATTGCGATTTTGCTTAACTTCTTGGGTGATGAAGGAACAGAAATTTTTAATACATTCAAGGCTGGTGAAAACAAAAGCAAGGAAAAATTCAAAGATGTTATGGAAATGTTTACAGACTATTGTATCCCAAGAAGGAATGTTGTCTTTGAACGATTCAAGTTTTTTTCTTGTTCTCAAGATGAAGGTCAGCAGGTGGACAATTATTTAACTGAATTAAAGACTTTGTCTTCTACTTGTAGCTTTGGTGATCAAGAGGAAAGTCTTGTCAGAGATAGACTAGTTTTGGGTATTTGAGAAAAATCCTTACTGGAGCGATTGTTGAGAGAGCCTGACTTGACACTACAGAAAGCGGTGGATTTTTTAAGAGCAGCAGAGACGAGTAAACTTCAAATTGAAACTGTTAAGTCCACTTCCCAAGTTCATGAAGTGAAAAAGAGTAGTGACAAAGTTGTCAAAGGGACAGCAAAGTTCAAAAAGAACATTATTAGTGTCAAAAACTGTGCAAGGTGTGGAAAAGATCATAAAAAGTATAACTGTCCTGCATATGGGAAACTGTGTGCTAAATGCAAGGGTAAGAATCACTTTGCGGCTATGTGTAAAGCAGTGGTGAAAGCTAATTATAAAACAGTAAACAATATAGAAAGAGACTGTGATGATTTTAATTTATTATACATCGACAGTGTGTCAGAGCAAGTGATGGACTCTAGTTCTGATTGTGAATTGGTAAGTGTTAATTCTTTAGATAATATGTGGTTAAAGAAAATTAATGTTGAAAATAATTTGATTGAATTTAAACTTGATACAGGGGCTGAAACTAATGTGTTGCCACTGTCTGTATATAAAAATATGAATTTTCCATCTAATATTACATTGAATAAGACTAATATTACATTAATTTCTTATGGTAATTTTAAATTAATACCAGAGGGTGAATTATTGTTGCATTGTACTGTAAATGAAAGTGATAATGTTTTATTGAAATTTATTGTAGTTAATGTGTCATCTAGGCCTATTTTAGGGTTAAAAGCATGTCAAATGTTAAATCTTATTAGAAAAATTGATGAAATTCAAACTAGTTGTAAGCAAAATGTTATAAATGCATACAGTGAGGTATTCAGAGGTTTGGGTAGATTTCCTGGTGACCCATATCACATTGAGTTAAAGCCTGAAATTAAACCAGTAATAGATCCTCCTAGGCGGGTTCCTTTAGCTCTTAATAAGAAACTTAAAGAGACTTTGGGTAATTTGGAATCTAAGGGTGTGATAAGAAATGTAAACAAACCTACAGACTGGGTAAATAGTCTTGTGATTGTTGAGAAACCTGATGGGAGTTTGCGAATTTGTTTGGATCCTAGAAATCTCAATAAAGCGATAAAAAGAGAGCATCACATTATCCCTACTGCAGAAGAATTAATTAGTAGGTTGGAGGGGAAAGAGGTGTTTTCTGTTCTCGACTTAAAAGATGGGTTTTGGCAAGTGCCATTAGATGAAGAAAGTGCAGATTTATGTACTTTCAATACTCCATTTGGGAGATATCAATTTTTATGCATGCCTTTCGGAATTGCATCTGCTCCTGAGGTTTTTCAAAAGAGGGATTTAAACTTATTCAATGACATTAAAAATGTAGAAATTTATTTTGATGATGTCATAATTGCAGGAAAAAATTAACATGAGCATGACATAACATTAACAAAAGTTTTGAATAGAGCAAAAAGCTGTAATGTTAAATTTAATCCTGAAAAATTCCAATTCAAAGTTCCTGAAGTTAAATATGTAGGTCAAATAATTTCAAAAGAGGGAATTAAAGCTGATCCACAGCATATTAAAGCAATTACTGGTATGGAAACTCCAACTGATAAGGCAGGTGTTAGAAGGTTCCTGGGTATGGTCAATTATGTATCTAAATTTATACCAAATGTGTCTAGTATAACTTCTCCCTTAAGAAATCTTATAAAAGATAAAGTAGAGTTTAATTGGGTTGCAGAGCATGAAGCAGCTTTTAAACAAATAAAGGATTTGTTGAGTTCCTCAACTGTTTTGAAAGTATTTAGTAGTTCAAAGGAAGCTATTATTCAGTGTGATAGTTCGAAAGATGGTTTGGTAGCTTGTCTTGTACAAGAGGGTCACCCGGTATCCTATGCCTCCAGAAGTCTCACTGAAACAGAGCAAAATTATGCTCAAATAGAGAAGGAAATGCTTGCTATTGTGTTTGCGGTACAAAAGTATCATAATTTTGTGTATGGAAAAAAATTTACTATTCAAACTGATCATAAGCCTCTTACTAGTATTGTAAATAAACCAATGTGTAAAATTTCTACCAGGTTACAAAGAATGCTGTTAAAATTATTAAAGTATCAATTTGATATTAAATATGTAAAAGGTACTGAAATGTTTCTGGCAGATACTCTTTCTAGGGCATATCTTAAAGATAAAGTAAATGATGATCCTGATATGTTAAATGTTATTCATACTGTAAAACAACTTCCCATGAGTGAACGAAGGTTGGCTCAATTTAAGGATTCTATTCAGTTAGATCCTGAATTAAAGTTAGTTTATGAGTATTGTGAAAAGGGTTGGCCTGATCATGTTCACAAGGTTCCTAATAACATTAAACAGTATTTTAAATTTAAAAGTGACTTGTATATTGAATTTGGTTTATTATTTAAAGACTCTAAAATTGTTGTACCATCTTCACTTAGAAATGAAATGTTGTCATTAATCCATGAGGGACATTTTGGTATAGAAAAGAGTAAAAACAGGGCAAGAGATATTATGTATTGGCCTGGAATGTTTCAAGACATAGAATCTTTGGTAATGAAATGTGAAGTCTGTCAAAAATTTCAAAGAGCAAATGTTAAAGAGCCTCTTCTGTCACATGTAATCCCTAATAGACCATTTGACAAGTTGGGTATTGATATTATGGAATATGGAAATGTAAATTACCTTGTTATTATATGTTATTATTCAAAATGGATTGAAGTAGAAAAATTAAGTAGTAAGAATGCAAGAGAAATTATTAATAAGTTAAAAGTGTGTTTTTCTAAATTTGGGGTTCCTTCTGTGGTTGTCAGTGACAATAATCCATTTAATAGTTTGGAATATAAGACCTTTGCCAGGGAATGGGATTTTGATTACAATTTTGCAAGTCCAAGATACCCTAGAAGTAATGGCATGGCTGAAAAAGCTGTTGGTATTGTTAAGGCAATATTTAGAAAGGCTTTTGAAGATAATAAAGATTGGGTAGTTGGAATGATGGAATATAGAAATACACCTATTTCGGGGTTGAACTTATCCCCCGCTCAATTGATGTTTGGTCGAAGACTAAAAATTAAAATTCCAATACACAATAAACTGTTAAACTCGGAAATATTTAAAAATGTAGAGGGGAGAATGATAGGTAAACAAGAAAAGCAAAAACGTTACTATGATAAGAGTACTAGGGTACTAAAACATTTTAATCCAGGTGATACTGTAAGCACATATAATTTTAATCAGAGAACATGGGAGCCTGCTCAAATAATTTCTAAATGTAAACATCCTAGGTCATATGTTATTCAAATTGGCTCTGGTAAGAGACTTGTGAGAAATAGGGTACATTTAAGGCCATCACAGATTCCATTTGAAATTGAAAGAGAATTTGATATGCCTAAAGAACCCGTATTCCATTCTAATGTAATTACTAGTGTTCCCCCAGTAACGGATACATCTCAGTTATCCCAAAAATCAAACATAACCCAAAAGCAAACAAGGTCTGGGCGTGTCGTAAAAAGACCCCAATATCTAAATGACTATGTGTAATTAAAAATCTTCAAGGAGGGGTGTTACATATGTTGACATCAGTTATTTGTAATTTATCTAACTGTGATTTTATAATATTCAAGATATAACTGTGATTTATAATATTTTATATAACTGTGATTTAATGTTCTATGAAACTGTGATTTATTATATTTTATGTAACTGTGATTTAGTAACATGTTTTATCTGTAACTGTATGGTTAACTGTAGCAGCAAGTAGACTGACAGTTGAATGTTTTGCCATGATGCTGTGTGCACAAGCTAGTCTCAATGCTAAAGTTTAAGCATGTAATTATTGTAAATAAAGTTTTATTTTACTTAAAATATTACTGAATATAGTTAGTAATTAACTAATAAAACAAATGTATCACGCTTGTTTGAAAAAAAATGCGCGTACACGCCGCATCGCTTGAAATTTTATCCTTAAACCCGTAAACGCCGCGGCATTTCTTCCGAAAATTACGGTACTGATAATCTTAATTTTTTAGCCCAATTACTGTAGATATTATGCATCACGAAAAAATTTGGTAAATTTGTGTTAAAAATTATGACTAATGGCTTCTAATTTCTTATATATCTAATATAGCCCGCGAACTATACACCGATGCATCTCCGCGGTTTATACATGAATTTTTTTACTGCACTGCTCGATTTAGGGGTGCGGGCTATACACCCGAAAATACGGTAATTTTAAACTGATATATTGGGGTCAAGTAGAGAAAATTTTGCAGTTTGATAATTTCAGAACATTAGCAAAACATAATTGAGAATTAAAAAACTCAGCCCATGTGCTTTTATTTATTGGAAGCAAAACTTCCTGCACATTTCATTATCTCAATTTCTATTGGATCAATGGCAGGAAAATTTTACAGGTTGATGAATTTTGTGTCATAAACTCAAAATAAAAAATTATTTTCCAAAATTCATCTTTTGCATTTTCTAACTTTCCTTCTAGGAAGTAAAACATATCTCTAATAAGTGAAGAGCTTTTACTAAATGATTAACTTTATAACAAAAACACAATGTGTAAAAGAAAAAAAATGTTTGTTCTAAGCCGTCTCATCAAATATAAATTCTTAACAAATATATATATATATATATATATATATATATATATATATATATATATGTGTGTGTTATTTTATTCTAATAACAAATAATCATTTTACCCCCCCCCTCCCCTGCCCAAAATTATAGTTTTTCTTTTGCCCATCCCGCATTGTGCCAAATACACATAGTTTAACTTTTATAACCGTATAATTTAAAATTTCTTCTCAGATTTATTTAATATTGTATTGTAATGGTAAATAACCTAATACCTAAATTATCCATTCTTTCCAAAATCTCTGCTTCTCTATCCCTGCTCCATCACTTTCATCTCATAAAGTTCACAGACTCATTTCATGAAGTTTAAAAACTTTTTAAAAAATTAATATTTTTCTGTTCTATTTGTGATGCTGTTATAAAATTATTTAAATAACCATTTAAATTATTACTCTCTTCATCCCCTTCTCTAGCATTCACAGTTTAAAATCTTTAAGAAATTGCTCTATTTTATGTCTTTTTATACCTTTATTAAAACAATAATTTAAAAATCATCTAAATTATTTCTCCCTACCCTAAAAAAACCTTGCTTCTCCAACCCAATTCTCCTTGCAGCATACAAACTTTAAAATATTTAAAGCTATTTTTTAAAAGATTTTTTTTTTTTTTTTTTTTTTTTTTTATTGTTGTAACAATATTTAAAGAACTATCTAAATTATTTCTCCTCCCCCTCCCTGAAAAAAAATATTTTTTGTGCCCCCTTCTCTTCTTATTCCAGCACACATAATTTAAAATCTTTAATTTTTTTTCTGCTCTTTTTAGAACTTTCTTGTAACAATATTTAATAAATCATCTAAATTACTTCTCCCCTACCCATAAAATCTTCTTATTCCCTGTAACTCTTGTACACAAACTTCAAAATCTTTAAAATTATAAGATTTTTATGCTGTATTATTACTTTATAGCAACAGTAAATAACAATCTAATTCTTCCCTTAAGTTTTGATTTCCCACCCTCAGGAAAAGATATGAATTTTTAAAACTTTGATGGGTAAAAGGGGGGGGGGGGTAGGGAAGATTCTTCTCATTTTGTTTTGTTGTGTTCTCACTTCTCATATTTTGTTAGTTGACGAGAGAGATATTTTAAAAAACATTTATTTTAAAGTATAAAATATACATGTGACAAGAGGATGAGAAAAACCAAACTGCAGAAAGGAGGAAAATTTATACTTTCCTCTTACATATTTAGAAATCACCCCTATACTTGGCAGTAAAAGGATGAAAAAAAAAAATTCAAATGGGATGAAGATTTTAGATGAATTTGTGTAGACAAGTTTTCGGATGTGTTTCTTTGCTATAAAATAAGTAAAGCAAATTTTTAAAAACTAATGATATTAAAGATTTTAAATTATTTCGCCCTTAGATTTTTAAAATAATTTTTTATCGTTCTTTGAGTGGGAGGGGCTCATTTTGGGAAAAGAAAGAAAATCAAATTGCTTAAAAGTGAGCAGGGGCAAATCAATCAGGATTTTACAATAATATGTAAGTTTTAGAAATAAGTTACAAGAGAAACATTCTTTAAAAAACTTTTTTTATGGTGTTTTTAAGTTTTTCTCCTTTTTTGTTGTGATTTATGCCAATTTTTACTATATTTTACTGCACTTTTCTATCAAATTGCTATATATAAATTGATATTTTCATTGAAACAGTTTTCTTGAAACATAAAGCAATATTAGCTTATGAAATTTGAATTTTTTAAGCATGCTTCATATCAGTGGTCCGAATGTTAAGCCTGTTGTAGAAAGATTGTTTTAAAAGTGTGATGCTTGAAAGGCATCACTGGCAAATAAAGTCAGCAGATAGGTATCATTACTTATATTAAAATAATTTCTTAAAAAAAAAAAAAAAAAAAAAAGATTAAATAAAACTTTACAAAATTGAAAACACAGGATAATTCTTGTGTTTCTTTTATTTTATTTATTATCTTTTTCTCATAAAAGTTTCCTAAATTATTTTTCAAATGTAATTTGTGAAAGTTAATTAAATAAATATTTTATATAAAATTTTCAAAGCCAATACGTTGTAAATTTTTACTTTAATTTTTTGAGTTCATTTGCCTTTATGAATTTATGTCTCTGTTAGGGATGCACCGAATAGTGATTTTGGCCGAATTCCGAATATTCGGCCAACAGCTGAACTGAATACTGAATATTCGGCAAGCCGAATACTAATTGTTGAGCCAAATACCGAATATTCACCCAGCCGAATAGTAACTATTCGGCCGAATACCGAATATTCGGCTTTCCAAATACTTTTTATATTTCTAAGTTTAAAGGTATTAAAATGTTACTTTTTAAAACAATTTTACATAATATTTAATAACAGAAACTTATATTTTGATAAACAAGAGCTTTATATAAGACCATTTAGTATTGAAAAAAAAAATCTACCTTTTTTTATTTAAGAAGCACAATTATGAGACATTTTTAATTAATAAAATTTTAAATTTCATGATTCTTTCTACAAATTGAAACAAACATTTTAAAATCAAAGAGAAACAATAAAAAAATGGTTGAAGAAAAATTGTAAAGTCTCATAATTGTTCTTTTTAGATAATTCAAGGCAGATTTTTTTCAATATAAAGTATAAATGCTTTCAACTTAATTCTGAATAAAGGAATGTCTAGCTAATAGTTCTTTTCTTATGAATGGTGGCATTTTCCATTTTTCCCATTATATCATAATTTAAGTGAGTGCCACTAAACCCTATACAATTAACCAACCAACCATATTTTAGAGAAATCAAAGCATGTGAGTTGAAAATATAGTTATGGTATCCTATTTATTGTTAATGCAACAAACAAAAACACAAGTTTGACTTAGAGTGAGTACAATGTACATATGATTCAATAAGTTGATTATGATTATGGTTTCATGAACAAAAATTGTCTGCCTTGACAGCTATTGCTAATCTCAAGTTTTTCTTTCTTGTTTAAGGACTTTTATTTGGGAAAAGCAAGAAACAGATTTTTTGCTAAATAAAATTTAGGAACTTGCATCTACACTCGCATCATTTATTCCTAAGGAGAATCCTAATAAATCATTATTTTAATCCTTCTCATGGTTAATTTTCTTAAGTTAAACTTTACAAACAGCAAATAAATAATGTAAAAACATTATTTAAATATGATTTTATTTCTAATTATTTTAAATATATTAATAAATTGACAGTTAAAAGTAGAAATTGTGAATTGTTTTTCAAAATGTCTTTTAAAAGGCGTTATTAAGTATTGGATTCGGCCGAATACTTTGATATTCGGCCAAACCGAATATTCGGTAGGCCGAATAGTTTCATATTCGGCTTAACCGAATAGTTTGATATTCGGCCTAACCGATTATTTGGTAACATGGCCAAATACCGAATAGATACTGAATATTCAGTGCATCCCTAGTCTCTGTTAGTTTTCAGATTGCACATTACATTGGATTTATTTCTTGTTCCTTTTTTAGGTAAATGTTTTCAAGCGGTTGTCTCCAAATGTGCGTAAAATTGTTGTATCAACAAACATAGCTGAAGCATCTGTTACTATAGGAGGAATTACTTACAGTGTGTAATTTGTTATATTTTATTTTAGAAAAAAAAAAATACTTCTATAATTTAAATTTTTACATTGACTATTTCATTGTTTTATTTTTAGTTATTGACAGTTGTTTTGTGAAGCTGAGATGTTTTAACCCTCATTCTGGCACTGATTCCCTGATTGTAATTCCTGTTTCTCAGGCTTCCGCAGAGCAGAGGGCTGGAAGAGCTGGTCGAGTGAGATCTGGAAAAGCTTATCGATTATGTACAGGTAATAATAATTTTCTACAAAGTTGTTATGCAGTTGATGTAAAATTAATGTTCTCAAATTAAATTAATTTAAATAATGTAAAAGAGGGTTTTTTTTACCTCTCTAGATATTAAGTAAAATTATGACTATAGTTTCAGGAACAATTAATTATAGCTCTTTTCCTCAGATGTGGCAAATTTGTCAGATTATTATTTTACCAAATCAACATTTGTGGAAATTAAAGTAGAGAAATAATGATTTAGGTACAAGAAATGGGACAATTGTAAATGAAGATTTCAATATTTTAAAATGTTTTATTTTATAAGATGATCATTCAATATAACAAATTTTGTAATGGGGAGATAAAAATTTAAATAATAATATTCATGATCAGGTATTACTGAAATAACATGTTAATTTGTATTTTATTGTAGATTTTATTTTTTTATTCTTTCTGTTGCTTTATATATTGGTAAAATTCAGCACAGGTATATGAAAAATAAACAAGTAGGGGAAAGGGGCGTACAAAATCTGATACCATAAATAATTGTTCTCAAATGCTGTCAAATAGGAAAACAAACTCTGAACACCATTTTTAATATGCAATGACTCTTTGGCTATAATAAAACAGTATTTTTAAAATAATGATAACAATAATGATCGATTTATTAAATACAGTCGAACCTCGTTAACATGAACCTCAAAGGAAATCAAAATTTTGTTCGTGTTAACAGTAATTCATATCATGTTATCAGTATCAAATCTTTGTATTTGTTTTTATAGGGGGCTGTGAATACAATTCATGTTAAAAGTATTTCGTGTTAAGCATGTTCATGTTAACGAGGTTTGACTGTATTTAATAAATCGATCATTATTGTTATTATTATTTAAAAAATACTGTTTTATTATAGCCAAAGATTCATTTAATATTAAAAATGGTGTTGAGGGTTTGTTTTCCCATTTGACAGCATTTGAGAACAATTATTTATGGTATCTGATTTTGTACCCCCCTTTCCCCTACTTGTTCATTTTTCATATACCTGTGCTGAATTTTACCAATATATGAAGCAACAGAAAGAATAAAAAAGTAAAATCTACAATAAAATACAAATTAGTATATTACTTCAGTAATTAAGTACTTAAGTAACTGATTCCCTGATTGTCTTGGCTATATATTTAGGCTTATATTTTGATTTGGCTATATATTTAGCTTTTTCAGGCAAATGCAAAAATCTAGTTTTATCTCAATCGTTAGGTAAAACTGAATATCCATTAAAACTCTTGAAAACTCATTTAGGTTGACAAAATTATTATTCAATTCAATAAAAAAATAAATTTTTGTTATTTTTAACAAATAACAATGTTTTTGTTTTAACAAAAAAAAAATGCACAAGTTTTTTTCCAAGTATCAAAAATAAATCTCTGGCAAATTTCTTACTTTGTGTAGGCCTACCTATTTTACATTGAAAGTCTTAGAGTTCTTTTAATTGCATAAATCACAAACGAATTTGTCATCATATTTTATTGAATTACTACATGCTTTTTGTGTCCATCTATGGCATTTCTAACATTGTATCCAACCTTCTTTGGATTTAATATTGGACTAAAGTTCATTGTAAAACATGCTGCCCTAATTATTTTCATTTTCTGAGGATGTCTTCTCAGCCTTTTTTGGTTTCTTTTTTGTTGATTCTAAATTTCTTTTCCTTTTTTTTTTTCTTTTTAAGAATTTCCCTTTTTTTCTTTTTATTTATTTATTTTTTGCTGGCTATTTGGCTATTTTCTTCTTAATATCTGTTTCCAGCTTTAATTGATATGGTAAAGAAGTGAAATTAAGAGCTTTTCCCCTTCTTTTGTCTGCTCTTTCCTCATTAAAAACATTAGGGGCCATATTTAAAACATTCATTTATAACATTTTAGGTGAAATTAGAAAAATGCAGATTGCTAGGCTACACAATTAGATGTTGATGGAAGAGGTCAGAGAGACGCACCTCACAGCTCACCGTCAATGGCAAAATAGCAATGAGCATCAAAAAATAACTGAAAAGTCAATCCTTCCTGTGTAGTATTGATTCAGAAAGAAAATAGTTTAAGTTAAATTATTTTTAAAGTTTAGTTTTGCAGCTTGAAATTTAAACAGTGTTCATCTGCTAAAAATTTCTAATGTGCTAATATATTTAAAAATTTGAATTTTCTAAATTATGTGCTATATGTTTACTAAATTAGAGTGAGAGTAATGAGATAGTTCTTTCATAAATAATGATTTATTATAATACAGTGCGTTAAGAAATTAAAGACCGCTTTGATTTTGAAAATTATGAAATAAATAAAGTTTCTCATTATAATTTAAACACATGAGATATCAAAACACAACATACCTATGAAAATTAGTTTGCAATAATTTTGAATAAAGTAATAAATATGTATTTTAACAAAAATAAAAGCAATGATTGAAAAAAATACTGTTGACAAATTATAAAACCACTTGTCTAAAAACACAAATTACATATAAATGAATACGATATTGGTTCTTATAACCTCAAACAGTCGGTTTTCATTAAAGTGACCAGGTGATTAAATACAGATCCAGAAATATTGCGTCATTCTTTTTCTGTGGTTACATCTAGTTCATTGGTAGATAAAAACTGTTTATTATCAGCATAAACTTTGCGACTTAATATGTACCAAAAATTTTCCATAGGCTTTAATTCTAGACTTCGACTTGGCAATGACAAAACATGATTTTTTTTTCTTTTCTAAACCATTGCTAGGGTACACGACATTTCAGTCCGGCAATTTCGGTCCCGCCGTTTCGGTCCCGAGACATTTCGGTCCCTGGACATTTCGGTCCCGAGACATTTCGGTCCCTGGACATTTCGGTCCCGAGACATTTCGGTCCCGAGACATTTCGGTCCCTGGACATTTCGGTTCCGACACATTTCGGTCCCTGGACATTTCGGTCCCTTGCCATTTCGGTCCTTAATCATTTTGGTCTCTTGCTATTTCGGTCCATTGCTATTTCTTTACCGGCCACTTTATAAATTGGTTTCTGATTGATGAAGGCCCACCAAACGCTGTAAGCTCAACATTGTTCGGGCCTTTTTTAATATTTTTATTCTCCTGCCCCCCTTCCCTCAAATTTTATACAAAGCTGAATATAATAGTCCAATAAGTTTAATCTATTGTAACTCGTGATAATAAAATCACAGCGAGTTGTAAATTTGATTAAACAATGTTATATAATTTTACACTGTCTTTATTATTATTATTTAACAGAATAAATATTTTAAGTTTTATCATATATTTTTTGTATTAGGTATTTTATCTATACTGTAAACTATAATTTTTATTGATTAACTTTTATTTTTATTGATCGTTTTCGCACACTTTCTTAGACTCTTTAAATTAGTGATTTCGTAACTAGGCGTGCTATAAAAATTTTTTGTTAAAAAAAATAAAAATGCTCCAACGACCTTTTTTATGTAATAATTATTGGTTGCATTTTTTTTTTTTTTTTTTTAACAGTTTTCTTACCTTATGAAGACAATTTTTGTGAGTTAATTTTATTGAAAGTAGGCCCATTTCTTAGTAATAAAATGATTATTTTTTAATTTTATATAATAATGTAACTATTATTTTAAATAATTTTATTTTCGATTTTTAACTGACAAAACTAAGCTTTTTTAATTTATCGTTTATTTATTTATTTCCATTACCTTTTCGCTCCCACTTTCACAGAAAAAAAATTGACAATTTTTATTTTAATTTTATTATTAATTGAATAAACAGTTTTAAATTTCAGTAACTTTAAATATAAAATAAACAGGCAAACGATAAGCTTCAGTTTATAACTACTACAAAACATAATGATAAATTGAATATAAAACAGATTATTTATTGAGTTTATGTAAAGTAAAATTCGAAATGCATATTAATAATTTTATCAATTTAATTATATAAAGATTCATTAAATTAAAAATACATAAATTTAATAAAATATTAATTTGATTTTCATTTTAAAATCACTAACTGTTTTGAGATTTAATTTATAGCAATTATTCATGACCATAAGTTATTATTCAAAAATTGTTATTTATTTCAAAAAAGGAAATTATTATTATTATTATTATTATTTTGAAAAATCTATTAGTAACGTAACGTAATAATTAATTAAACATAATAATGCAACACTGTAACAATGCGTAAAAATATTTCTTAACAGGTTTAGGTAACATTATTATCCAGATGCAGATTTAAATTTTTTGAAACAAGGTTATAGTTTACAGTTCGCAAAAATCAATCATATATTAATTATTATATTTAAAGAGTAAGAAAAATATGATAAACTAACCAATAAATGAATAAATAACATATTTATTTTGAGAATCCTTATCATTTTTATACATCCTAATGAAGTTATTAACATTATAATAGCTGAAATTT
The DNA here is from genome assembly GCA_964019185.1 of Maratus speculifer. Lineage (NCBI taxonomy): Eukaryota > Metazoa > Arthropoda > Arachnida > Araneae > Salticidae > Maratus > Maratus speculifer. The sequence goes on along the minus strand of OZ025296.1, from coordinate 267,570,578 downwards.
AAAAAATATGTTTTTTTCATTTTTGCTATAACTTCTATATAGTTCTTGTACTAGATTTTAAACAAGTAACTGATAAATAAGTCACTTAAGCAATTAATAGTTAAAATAATTTTGAATCCTTATTAATAAATATGTTTGATAAAAATAATTTAATTTTTGAGAATTTTTTTAATTTAACAACATAATTATTAATGCTTTCAAATTTTCTAAGATGATGTTAATCATTTAATAAAATAATGTATAACATTAAGTAAATAACAAATCAAAACCGTGTGCCGAGAATTTTTAAACACTTTTTTTCTATGCTGGTGTTCCTATAAAATTGGAAATGTATGCATATAAGTATCAGCTAAGTACTACGATTAACCACTTTTATGCAAAAATTCTGCATGTCAATCAATTGTCAATGCCCATCTGAACAAATAGTCATCTTTATACAAGATAGCTAGAAGAGCTAGTTAGTTAGCTTTATTCTACGTATCTTGATCTTTATACACTTGTCAGATGAAACCCTTATTCTTTACAATGCCCTTTATACTCTGGAGTTCAAATGCGGACGGACCTCCCACATAATCGCTGGCATTTTTTAGAAGAAATATGAATGTTTTGAAAAGAACAGCATTTCTCGGTGTTTTTTATTCCTCTTGCTGTTATCTTCATTTCAAACGCTTTTAGTATCAATTAAACCAGTATAAAAAGTAGAATGGAATATTTTTTATCCTTATTATTACAGCTTATGAATGACATTGAAATATTCAAAACTTATAACATAACTAAATAAGATTGTTAGATAAGATATTTACCACGTAGACATAATATTTTAAGTTACCTTTTTTAATTTAACTTACTTTGACAGAAGGCTTTTTTTTTCATATTTTTTATGAGAGTTTTTATATTTTAATGTTAAAAATAATTATTTTATATAATGATATCAGCTTTAAATGAAATGACAAATTTCAATACGCACTACATTAATAATTTTGTAATTAGTTTCCTTAAGCTGGTTTTAGAAAATTAAACAGATGTGTTGTATAAATGTGATATATGCATAAAAGTATGGCAATATAATTTTTTTGCTGTTGCCGTTGTTTTGGAAAACATTAATAAAAACAGGGAAGCTTCAATATAATAAACATTTTAGATTGTAATAATAACAATAAAAAAAGAACTGTTGTCATGAAAAAATAATTGCTAATAATTCAAAATGTAATTCATTTTTTTAAAATGTAAAAAAAAAAAAAAAATCTTTAGGTTTCAAATCATTTTAATTATTATTTCTGCTCGTGTCATATATTTATGTAATAAAATAATTGCAATGCTAACTACCTCCACGTGTTGCAATCTGGAAACTCTTTTCTTAATTTAAAAACGGAAAAGTTTAAAAGGAAAATAAATGCTAGTAACCAAAAACAATGTATAAAAAATGCCATAAACAAAAAGAGGATTCAATGATACTTTTGGCACAGGGGGTAAAATACCACCAGATGCAGATGTTTTTTATTTATTTCAACATTTTTGCTCTTATGCGGGAAGTGGCGGTGGTGCAAAATAATGAAACACTTATAATTCTGAAAATTGGCTTCAGCGATGAAATCCAATAATATGCTAAGTGTCAGAATATAAATTCCATATAACAATAACTCTTTCTTTTCTCCTGGCAATTTAAAAGCCTTTGTCTCCCTGGAGAGGAAACATGCATTTCAGAAGTTAAAATTTTATAACTATTATGGGGTGTGTTAATATCATAAGTTAATTGGGTTATTTTATAAATTTAGTTATCAGTTTCCAAGTTAACTTCCCCGTTTCCTCGTTCAAGAATTCAAAACATTCTGGCAATTTTAAAAAATGCCATTCATCTGTGAATTTTTTTTTCAGAAATCTCCATCGATTTCTAAATAATTGATCAAGTTTTGGGCTACTTGTTACTTCTAATTAATCGCATTACACTAAAATTTTATGCGACTTTCAGTTAAAAAACCAGTGTTGAATTCAACTTTTCTCCGGGAGGGACTTCTGTGGCTCCGGGGGGGGGGGGGGGGGGGATTACACTTTTTTACCACTGAAAACAAAATTTCAAATTTTCCGGGGGGGGGGGGGTAATTGATAGCTCCGGGGGGGAATGACCTGCCCCTGAATTCAACACTCTAAAATGTTCCTTATAAAATTATGTCAGATATTTCCCGTGCACAAAATTTCAGCTTGCTGGAGAAGGGACCGAAAAATCCAGGGACCGAAATGTCTCGGGACCGAAATGACCATGGACCGAAATGTCTCGGGACCGAAATGGCCAGGGACCGAAATGTCTTGGGACCGAAACGTCTCGGGACCGAAATGTCTCGGGACCGAAACGTCCTGCTTCCCCATTGCTAGGTAGATTTAGACACATCAGGGTGGCTACAGATTCTGGAAATCATGGAATCAGGGAAAAATCAGGGAAGTTTATCAATCTGGAAAAATCAAGGAAATATCAGGGAACTTTATAAAAATACTCAAAAATCAGGGAAATTTTTCTCTCTGCGAAAATATTTCTGTTTTCACCTTACCAAACAACATTGATTCGTTGCCAAACAGGCTACATTTAAACCAATAATAAGATGTGATAAAGAGACATAAAGCCATGCTGCTGCCAAGTGATATCTGTCTGCATGAAAGCTTAAATGTCCCATGAACCCAAATTTTTAAAAGTTAGTTCATTCACAATCTTTTGGCAAAATTCGTCAATTTTAGCTATCTTTTGATGAAATCTGCATGTTTTTTGTGTTTTTTCATGAAATTTGTGCTTTTTTTCGTGATTTCTTGACACAATCCAAAAATTTTCATGATCTTTTTCAAAAGTTGCATGTTTTTTCCGATCTTTTGACGAAATTTGCATGTTTTTCGTAATTTTTTTAAGAATTTTGTGTGTTTTTTGCAATCTTTAGAGGAGATTTGCACGCTTTTCTTGATCATTTGACTAAATCCTTGTTTTTATGCGAACTTTTCATGAAATTTGCATTTTTTATGTGATTTTTAGGACTAACTTCTTCTGACAATCTTCTGACTAAATTTATGGGGGGGTTTTTTTTCCAAAATTTTCAAGAAATGACCATTTTTTATACAATCTTTTGAAAAAATTTCGTGTTTTTTCTGCGATCCTATCCCAAAATTCTTTTTATTTCAAGCGATCGTTTGACGAAATTAGCAATTTTTTTATCCGATGCCCGTAACAACGTAACTTTTGTTGCGTATCCATAATAACTACAGATAAATCGTAATACTTAGTACTCTGCTAATTAAATACTGTGCAATTTTTTTCCCCCTCCCAAAAGAGATATTTGCAAGTTGGATAAGTGTGCTATGCGAGGAAGCAGCATACGTTAAAAAAATATCGCATATGTTCTTTAATAATAAAAATCAGAGAAATCTAATATAGATAATCAGGGAAAATCAGGGAACTTTTTTTCATAATTTCTGTAGCCACCCTGCACATGGAAAGAAGCATTGTCTTATTGAAACATCCAATTAGTACTTCCTACAAAGAGTTAAAAAGGTGTCAAAAGATTGTAAGAGATAACCTAATATTGTGCAGAAATCATACATCCTGAAATTCATGTTAAATTGCATAATCCATCATGGCTAAAAACCCTTCAAACCATTACTGCTGTCGCCTCCCAGTCTATTAATGATGCCATACATTGTGTATGTAGTTACCTGTGCAGTATATTAAAATGTAAAAAATGTTCTATATGAATTGAATAATTTCCAACTGAGCAAAAAATTGCCCAGGCCGGGAGTCGAACCCAGATACTTGGCTTACAAGGCCAATGCTTTACCTCTTAAGCTACTGGGGCGACAGTGGACTGAGATTTTTCGCTCAGATAACCTTATTGGTCATAGCATCTGGTCTGTCATTTAGACAGTTCAGCAGAATAGACTGCAGGTAATGGACCTCCATATGACGATGGGTATTTAGATATACTGTTATTTTCAACACAATCTAACTGATTGGTAAAGTAATTATATGAATTGAATAATTTCCAACTGAGTTCCAATGTTCTATCTGTTTAGATTCGAAATCAGGTATTATTTTTTTTCTCAAATAACTGCAGCATCCTATATGTATTACAGTGATTTTATTAATATGTGATGCAATTTTGTGAATATTTTATTTTACTTTTTAGAAGAAGATTTTTTAAAACTACCAAAATTTACTGTGCCTGAAATGCAGAGGAGCAATTTAGCACCAGTAGTACTTCAATTAAAAGCTTTGGGTATTGACAATATTTTGAGATTTCCCTTTCCATCAGTATGTATACTATTGTAAAAATTAGTTGTCTTTAAATATCTATATCTATATACTTATTCATGCTGTGTTTTTTTTCCACAGAATGATTTACTAAGAAACTCAAATTCCTTTTACATGCTCACAAAAATAAGTAAATGTGTATAAGTATCAGAATAAATAGCATTTTAAAACTTCCTGTATGATAACATTTTTTAAATTAAAATTCAGGCATTATTTAGAATGAAAGTCTTGAACGAATAAATCTTGTTTTCATATGGCCTAGTTAATATTTGGCTACAGTTTCTGATTGCAAATTTTTGAACAATTTTGATGAATTTATTTATTTATTTGTGTCAAATATTTATTTATTTTTTATTTTCTGTTTGGTAGTCACTATTTGAAACATTTTATTTTTTTATCAATTGAAATATTAATGCATCTTATGATGTTTTAAAAAAATATTTTCTTCCTCTACCTTTTTGAAACTTTTTGTAGTCCATTAATAAAAACTTTGCATCTTCCAAGAACCTCTTGAAATGGTTTCCTGCCCCTGCAGTAAAACCTGCAAAGAAGAAGTCAAAAGGTCAGAAAAAAGCACCATTTTAGGCAGGTCTCTTTAATAGGAAGTATAGTTCTATTCACTGAGATATTGCTGAAAATGCAAAAATATGTTCTCCTCCTTTATTTCTTAACTTACTGAACTAAAATTATGAAAAAATTAGGATTTGTAGGAGGTTTTTAACCTTGTACGAATTACAGGTTTTTGTTTGTATTAATTGTACACAGGTTATTGTTAATATTTTTGAAAACATTTCTAAGTAATTAGCTGAGATATTAATTAAAAATCTATCTACAGAAATGTAGCCTTGCAACTTCGAAGTCTGCTTGGCACAATGCCAAATTTAAACTTTGTTTTACAGAATTCTTTGTGTGCAAGTAATACTCATATTCAACTAATTTTCTTAACATTTTACTATTTAAAGGTAGAAATTTTTTTAATCTAAATTTATTTCAAAATATACGTTCTTAGGCTTTTATTTTGAAACTGTAAGCAATGTATCATATTTAAAAAAAAAGTTCTATCCAGTGAGTTAATTTTGACGTAATCCTGTTTTAAACAGAAAAGTTTCATGATTCCATCAATGTCATATAATCATACCTCCTAATATCTGTACAACTCATCTAAAACAGATTTTTCCTCTGATCTCTTATATTTTTATCATAGCAATTTTTACTGTATCATGATTATGTTGGTGGGGTTGGGGCCAACAGTCTTTTTGTGTTAAGTGAGAAGTCGTAGGACTTTGAACCTAACTCAATTGTGATCAGCATTTTTCTTGATTTTGATAAAACAAATATTTGTTCTTTTGATTAACACCTTTGTTCACTTTCTACAAATATTGTCCATGCTGTCTTATCTGAATGATTCAACCAATATGTAGGAGGGAATCCAGATATGCGTAATTATTCTAGTAACCCTACCCACTGGACTTACAATAATCTTGTAAACAGTTATTCAAAGAATTCATTATTCAGCTTCTGGCAAAGTTGAATTAACATGCATTACATAATGTTGTGCTTTTTATATTTTCTGCCATGTAATGCCGTTTTAAATGTATGTACCTTATTAATTGTGACTTTATCAAAGATGAAAATAAATTGTATGATATAATTACAATATAACTTAAAAAAAAAAACAAAAAAAAAATTGCTGTTACATTGTTTTTATTTATTTATTTTGCTGCTTTGTGCTATGATTAAAAATGCAATAAAACAATAAATAAATAAATTAAAATTTTTCTTATATTGTTTCTTTTTATTTAGCTCAGGTTATAGAATACTTGGTTTTCACAGCCAGTCATTAAAAATAAAAATCTGTAAATCATCTTTAGAATAGCCAAATTTGCTTACGTAGAAAAAAAAATAATATTGACTTTACTTAAATTTTAATTACATGCTACAGTTTATTTTTATGGTTATTGATCACTTTAATAATAATGATTTGATGTAATTAATTTTTATTGCTAATCAATTTTAAGAATAGCAATTGCTTCAAAAAATAATTAAAGTTGAGACTTTCATAAAAGTTTACATTGACATCCCCCCCCCCTCCCCTTCTATTACTGCCTGAAATTCCTAATGAAAAAAAAAAAAAAAAAAAAAAAATATTAATAAATAAATAAATAACAAACTTAACTTGTTGAGTTGCATTGCTAGAGTAAATATGTGTTCTACAAAATTACTGAAACTTTTTATTCTTGTATCTTTCTTTTATTATAATGTACTAACTTTTAGATTTCTGATATCAGCGAGGCTTTGTCTCGAGTATATGCATGTAATATGTATGTACATAAAAAACTTAATACTTATTTTTTCTTATTAATTATGTAACTTTGAAAAGATAATTTTCTTATACTTAGTACTTTTTAGTTTTTTCATTTTAAAAATGCACTTAACTTTTTAAGGATCTGTCTAACAAGGAGAGGGCCAACTTTGATAATCACAGATTTTGATTATTTTAATATATGATGTAGGGTAGAGATCCCTTAGCCTCAGGTTCAATGGGTTTTATACAACTCTCTTTTATTTTTGAGTTACAGGGGATCTAATATTATGACAGGACTTAAATACTTACTCTGAGAACAGAGGTCATAGCTTGTGTGGCTCAGTTAGTATAACTTTGATTTGTTGACTAGAGGTCCCAGGATCAATGCCTGTTACATCTACATTTTTGTTTATCTAATTTTTTTTATTATAAACATATACTTGTAATAATTATAATTAAATAATTGAATAGTCAATTAAAAATTATAATATTGTATATCATTTCTATTTTAACCTGTTTACTTTTTTATTTGTTACTAAATAGCTATATGAAACATCATAAATCGATCCAAATCTTTAGTTTTCATCAAATGAGTTTTAATGAGTTACATTTTTTATGGATGCAATACTATTGAACAAGCATGTCAATTTGTGATTTTAAAGTAATGTCATATATGCATTGCTTTAAGAAGGAAAATCAATATGATGATAATATTTCTCTGTTTTAAAAATAACAGAGGTAATTATATTAAAAATTAACATAAAAATTAAACTACAAACTATTTTTGGATATTAATTTTTTTTAATTTTGCATTACTTATTATGTTTTATTATTATTATTATTTTGCTTTCAGTCTCTTCCTGAGATTTCTTTTTGAATATGTTTTATTTTATCATAAATAGATGGCACTATTTGTAATGAGTTGGAATTAATAGGTTTTGGAAGAAAAACGAATTTTAAAAATCTATTTAAGTGATGAGAAATAATTGTTTAAAAATTAACAATGCTAAATTAATGTTTAAATATGCTAAAGTTGTAGTTAAGATACGATATCAAGATTTTAAAATTATGATTAAAAAACAAAAAATGAGATAATGTAGCTCTACCGGGTATCGACTCTGGGTCCTCTGGTCAACATATCAAAGCTATACTAACTGTGCCATGGCAGCCACGATTATTGATGTCAAAGTGAGTATTTAAATCGTGTCATAATATTAGACCCCTCCCCCCCTGTAACTCAAGAATAAAAGAGTGTTTTATAAAATCCATTGAACCTGCGGCTAAGGGATCTCTGCCCTACAACATATATTAAAATAATCAAAATCTGTGATTATCAAAGTTAGCCCTCTCCTTGTAAGTGAAAATGACTTTTTATTTGAATTGGCACTTTTACTTTGAAATTTTATGGTTATCTGTTGACTTTCAATAAATTCTTAATAATTTTAAACATTTCTTTTGTACTTATACTTTAAAACTTATTTTATTTTTCTCTAGGCACCTCCTTCTAAACATGTAATAAGTGCCCTAGAACTACTGTATGCTTTAGATGGTAAGGCTAATCTTGAAATTGTGATATATGAAGGATTTTTGTTACCATATTTACTCGTGCATAATGCACACCCCATACTTTACAATGGTGATTTTTTAAATTCTCTTATATAACATACACCATAAATTTGATATGCTAATGAAGAATGACCAAATGAATTTCCGTAAAGAAAGTCAAAACAAACATTACATCAGGCCAAAAAACAAGACAAAAATGCATTTTTAGTCTTCGGGTAGTAAATGAATGATGGGAATGGGAAGTAGGAGTGAGTGACAGTACGGAGAATTGCTAATTAGCATTTAAATAATATTACTAGCTCTGTTGTTTAAAAAAACTGTAAGGAGTGAAATAAAAATGCAGTAATAGTTCAATTAAGTAACATTTTCCGAGTTTTAATATCTTTTTAAAATAATTTCTTGTTTTATATGTATATCATGTGATTACATCAAACAGTAAAAAAAAATATTCCGTGTAAAACGCGTATCTAGAATTTTTACCCTATTTTTTTTGGAAAAAAATGTGCACGTTATACTCGAGTAAATACGGTATTATTAAAATTATTATTTAAGTATATCATTTTGTGATTATTTTTAAAATAAAAATTTGTAAATGTATTTTTAAAAGTTAAAAAATAGCTTGCAAGTATTTTTATTAATAGTTATGCGAAATTAATACATTTTGCTTAAAAGTTTTTAAAAATTGATTGTATGTATATTTTGTTGCTAAAAAGCATTATATATTTTCAATTTTCCTGTCTTAAAAATGCATTAATACAAAAATTATACTTTAGATGGATATACTTTAGATGTACAATGTTTGCTTTTTAACTATTCTTCATATTTTCATAATTTTCTATGCAATTTATAGGACTTTCCCTTTAAAAATAATAGTTTATGAAATCATGCTGAGGTACAAAATTTACTTTAAAATATATCTTTTAAAACTTATGCATTTATAAATATTTTATTTTTTGGTTGATAAGTAAGTCAGTTATTATCATCCACTTTGAGATTGGTGATAGTGGGTGGAAGTAGATATGTTTTTTTATATATTTATTCATATGTCTACATTTTTATTTAGCCTGTTAGCTTCAAACAACATTTGAATTCTTTTATTTCAATTTTTCCTTGTGTGATGTCACTAGACTTCTGGTAACAAATCAAATTTAAAATGTCTGTCATTTTATTTTAAAATTTTATTATTTCTCCCTTTTGCATCCTTTCAGTCTTAATTAGCATCCCTATATTTTTCTGTTTTCACAACCTTTTACATTCACAGATGTGTTGATTCATTACATGTGCATTCAGCTTGACATATTTTCCCATAGTACAACAATCCTTTTCTTTTCCCAATAACAAATTCGTTGTTTTTCAAATTCTGTATGTGAGAAGTTGTTAGCTATTTATGTGTCGTGCAAATGTATTTCTGTATTTATGGAAATGAAATTTTTATTTCTGGTTTTTATCATAACACTTGAGAATATGTGATGTAATAATTTATAAAATGGTGATTAAATCAGGAGTGTCCTGGAATTCATTGCAAAGATCAGTAAAAGAAAAAAGAAAAAGAAAACTGTTTGGAACATAATACAATTTTTTATCATGTTCCAAATAACACTTAAAAAAAAAATCACCAGTCTGAAAGTTTTTCTATCCTGCTGTTGTGTCGTCAGTCCATTATTAATAATTTCAATCAAAGGACTGTATAAATTATATTGTTCTGTTGTTGAAGTAATTTAAATTAATTGCTATATGAGTGAAATTCAGTGGATGCTATGGTGTGGAATCAAATACATTGATAAGTATTTTCTTTTCATATAAAGTACAAAGTCTTAAGTTTGGACACCCAAAGTTTGGAATTGTCCAAAATTCAGACTTTCCAACAATAGGCGTTCAAGAAAGGAGGAAAAATCAAAATTGTTGAACAAAAAATGAAAACCAAAAAGGACCACAGAATTTTTATTACTGAATCTTAAGTCATATCCATGTACAAAATAAAAGAAAAACTTCATATCCACTTGAGGGAGGTTGGAATATGTTATATTTCACCTAATTTTAGTCCAGATTTGCACAAGAAAATTTTAATTAAATTTTATATTTTTAACTTTGAGATGAAAAAGTATATAGTGGAGTGAAAAGCTTTGGATAAAGAAAAAAAGTAGTAAAATCACTTTTCCTTATTTTGAAATAAATTTTTTCGAAAATTTTGTTGAGAGTTCAACATTACAGAAATGCAATTATTTGCTTGTGAAAAGGTTAGGGATAAAGAATCGCATATTAGCTGAAATGTTCAATAGTTAAACAAGTTACAATTTTTTCTTAAATTGTATATTCCCTTAAATAAACGTTTTTGCCTTATTTTTTATTTTGTTATGATTTATTAAATGAAAATGGTTGTTTAATTTAGTATTAATAACTGTTACATGCAATTTTTAATGTATGGATGTCATATTTTGCCTTTTAAAGTCATTAAATTTATTTTTATTGGGAAAACAATATTTTTAATGATCCAAAGTTTGGACTTAATAAATAAAAAAATAACCATGGTTTAAACCAACTGTTTTTTTTTTTTTTTTTTTTTTTTTTTTTTTGTTCCCCTCAGAGAACTAATTGTTTTTTTAAGAAGAAATCTAATGACCTTTTCTAATTTTTCTTTATAATTTAAGTCTTACAAATTATAGGATATAAATAATTTTTACTTTTAACGCTTTATTTCAGCAATAAGCATTAAATATATTGTGTCTAGGTCATTTTTTATGTACAGGATGCAAATCAGTATACATGTTTATATACTCATGTGAACATATTCTATTGGTGAACATATTCGATTGCTCTAAAAAAAAAGCTTAGAACATGTGGAAATGATCAAACATAAAATAGATTGAAAATATTCAATATTTAGTATAAAATATTTTAATTTAAAAAAAATGCAGATTATTAAAAGCAACTAATAACATAACACAATCATCTTTAAGATTTTGCTCAAGTCGTAAAATAAGTTTTTCTTGATTGGAAAAATTATCTTGAAGAATTAAAATCAAGATATGAAGTTGAATAAGAGAATATTCAAAAATTGGGGTGCTAGTTATAGCATTTTAATAATACCAGTCTATTTTTTCACTTATCTGCTGAATCTAATCACCAAAAATATCGACTTCAAATCGTCACACAGAAAACAAAACTCCAAGTAGTATTTGAAATTTATTTTTTGAATAATTGTGGAAAAGACTATTATATTCATCAACTTACATCAAATGCTTATTATTAGTAATCAAAAGATTGTTTATAAAGATTATCAGAGTATCAATGTTTCACTGTGTAGAGCAGTTTATTCTTTGTACATAAGACTATTTACTAATACTGTTTAAATTAAAATATGAATTTTTTCAATTTTTGACGTAAATTGACTAATTATTCAATTTATTTTCACATGAAGTTATACTATTTATAATTCAACAATGTCTATTTTTATCAATAAATATGCATGTATATGTAATAAAAAAAGGATGTTTAAAAAAAAAAAAAAAAAAAAAAAACTGTTTAAACCAAAAAAAATTTTATTGTTTATTTTTTAAATCCTGTTTAAGATTTTTTATTGTATTTGTCCTTATTATTATTATTGGTAAAAAAATAAAGAATTAATTCTCTACATTAATTGAACAATATTTTATGATGAGAGAAGTAGCATCTTTATGTATGATTTAATAAATACCATTCAATAAGAATACTATTCTGTATATTTTAAAGGTGCCTGATATTTTATTATCTCATAGGTTATTTACATTTAAAATAATAATAATAATAATAAATTCTGTTTATTTTTATAGTTTTTAATAAACAATTTTTGATAAATGTCTCTATTTTATTTTCATCCAAATGATGATTAGTTTTATTATTCATGTTAGTTATACTCTTATGCATGAAAGTAAAAAAAAAAAAAAAAAAAAAAAAAACACCAAGCTATATATTTGTGAGCATACCATTTGTGCACAATTCCTCTGGAGAAAAAAATCACTTTATTCATAACTCACATTATAAGTTAAAATAGAAATTTCTGGATAATGATATAGACTTATAAAAGAAAGATAGTCCTGAAAATAGTAATCAATTTGAATTTCTAAACATTTACTCTAGACCTCAAAATTTACCAAAATTTTATTCAGATCCACCGATTAGTTATTTAGATCCAAAACCCCTGTTTTGTCACTTTTTTCTTCATGAAACAAGATAAAAGGACAAACAACTCAATTATAACCCAAACCAGAAAACATTCAACAACTCCTAATAGCTTGTTCGAAAGCTTTTAATTTAAGCATGTGCCTTTCAAAGATCCTGTCAAAAAATATCCAATATTAACCCTTTCGGGACCAGCGCTGTTGGCACTCAGATTACGAACGACTAGTATTCGTGCCAACCGTCTGGAACTTTCTATATATAGTAATATGACGCATAAAAAATTATCTTAATCGTATTTGACTTTGTATATTAGGGAAAGAACACTTCCTTCTAACCTGAAAAAGAAATGACATCAATATTTTTTTTTTTTTTTTTATCCATGTTGTTTTAATTTTTCGGTTGTCTTAGTAAAACTTTTGCGAGTTAGTGATAGCAGTATACTAATATAACTGTGACTATTTTGATAAATAAACTCATACAATAACGTGTATCTTTCAAAGTAATAGCCAGTTTTGCCCAAAATAGTAATAATTGATTACATTGGTTCAATATAATTAATTACCTATATATATATTTATTTATATTAATTTCAATATTCCTCGATGAATGTATTATAAGTTATTCAAACTTACTCATTATTATCAAATACCCTTTATATTTTTTTATTATGCATTATTAAATGCTTATTATTTCTTTTATTATGCATATTGTTCTTTTATTTTCAGAAATATTTTTAACATTTAATAACTTTTTATAAATTTTTATTATAAAGTTATAATTCTATATTACTTATTATTATTATTAAATACCTTTGATTTAAAAGATATTTTATGACTGATAATATATTTAAATATAATTTTTGAATTTTCAAAAATTTAAATCAAATTAAACATTTTAAACTATTATATATGTATGTCTGCATAATTAATATTGAAAAATGGCATGCACAAGTTGTTTTGAAAGTTTTATTTGAATATTTTTATTTGCGAATAAATCAGCTTTTTTAAAACCCTTATTTTGTTCAAGAATGCATTTAAAATTATTTAGAAACAAACCTATTTTATTTAACAAAAATAGTCTTTATTTGAGTAAAATGTTTCATGTGTTGCTATACTACATGCATATAAATGTTTTGTAATCATATTGTAATGTTTTTTAACTTGAAAACGTGTTAAAAATATGCATTTATATATTCAAAAAACCACTTTTATACTAAAATATCGGAGGAAATACTCCAATTTTTTGCACGAATATATGTAACAATAACTTATTTCATGTATTTCGAAAAATTACATGGAAAAACGATTTTTTTTTTAATTTTTAAAGAATACTTTACAAGAGTTAGGCTTAGCTTCACAAAATCCTTCGGCCCAGAATGCGAAAACAGATTTTCCCGCTCCGTCCTCTGATGCGCACTTCGTAAAGAGCATGCCATCGCGAATGGGTTTAAGGAAACGACACCCATTTAAAATTTATATAGCAGTACACCTTTCATAATTTAACAATATAGAAATCTCTCCTTTTTAATTGCTAATTTAAACATTTCTTTCAAGTTGCCTTGAACTAAAAAACAGCACAATAATTTTAAAAAGAAATGGTAACAGGTGTTGTTCTTTTTTATAGGACAATAAAATTTCTGATTATGCCGATAGATTTTTGCATTTTTGAAATTGATGTCATTTGAAATAGAAAATGTATATTTTTCATAAACAGATGTGTAAATCTTATCTAAATATGTGTTAAAACAATATCACATTTTTATTTGAATATTTTCGAAATCAAAAGAGTTAGTATAATACAAATATTTCAATTACCTTAGAAAAAAATCCTTCTATATATAAAATAAATAACGATTTGGAAATGGAGAATAGAAATCTGTATAGATGTCTATGAACAAATAAAAATCTGCGTAGGTTCCAAGAAACTGTAGGGAGGCTACTGTTTGGGGGTGCAATTCTGGCATAAAATGTTGGCAGCTTGGTGATACATCGTCAAATCTGACGAACAAAATTACTGACCAAATCTGATGCCAACTTGGTGTTATTTCTGATATTTTGTCAAACTAATATGTCTCTTAATAACTTTAAACTAATACTAATATTAGTTAGATTTGTTAGTTCAAGATGGTTGATGAAAGGATCTGAGAAAGTTGTGAAATCATATAAAAAAAACTAGTAGAACCAGAGAGAAAAGTAGAACTTTATCTAAAATATGCTACAGTAAAAATTGGCGAATATTTTCAATCTAAATAAGTGCTTAGAAAAGAAATGGAATCAGATATCTGTAAAGCTCATGAAATTATCCAAATTTTTGTTAGCTGAAAAATGCGGACCGAGCTTTACTGGTACCTTATATTTAGAATCCTACTATATCTACTCAAAATTATTACTGGGCAAAGTAGTTAATAGAATGTATAGTTATGTTGTCTCGAATCAGCGAAGCTCCACAATGCTATACAAATATAAACCATGAAGTAATAATTAAAATATAAAATTAATAATAAAAGTAATAATACTAGTAATAATTAAAGTATAACATTATAGTCAGGTTGTTGAGAAATTGATGTAGATAAATATTTCTGAACACAAATTTTAGTATATGGTTGAATTGTATATGTTTAAAATTTTGGATTTACTTGGAGCTTTGATCTTCCACTTATCAAAAACCCCTGGAATAGAATTTTGTTCACACATTGTATTGAACAGACGTTTCAGGTTTTTGTTCTTTATTACATTCAGCCTGTAACTTATAATTATGAATTCAAATTTTTAAATTGGTTATGGAGTACTGGGATATGGAGTGTGTTAAAAATGCCTCTGTTTCCCTGACTGATTTTGACATCAGTAAGGCTCTCAGTCCACATTTTCAGCTAACAAAAATTTGGGTAATTTCACGAGCTTTACAGATAATCTGATTTCATTTCTTTTCTATAGACTTATTTAGATTGAAAATATTCGCCAATATTTACTATAACATTTTTTAGATTGAGCTTTGCTTTTCTGTTGATTTTCCAAAATGGTGAATGTTATTGATCAAACAATATGCTTTTAATTTTATAGTGATTTCTGCTACAAAAGCATTTGAAATGTTCATTTAATTCTTGCCAGAAGCTTTTAACAAGAACTACTTATTGAAAAAAAGTATTTGTTTGGTATAAAAAGCTTTAAAATGGTACAGAATCCATCATAGATGATCTGTGATCTGATAGACCATCCACTTTGATTAATGATCAAGATATCAATAAAGCCAGCAAATTGGTACTTGTTGTTCAACAGCAAGAGGCATTGTTGAATAAGCTCCTATATCATTTAGTTTTTGTCAAACAATTTTTAAAGATCTTTTAGGGTTGTGATGCGTCGCGCCTTGAGTTGTTCCAAGAACTTTGATTTTTCCTTTCTAAAATGCAATATTAATGCATTAGGGGCTCGCAGTTAGCAATGCAATCTTGTTCTTAAGAAGTCACCCCATATATTTATCTCCTCCCATCACATCAATTCTGGGAAAAAAGCTCCCCCCCCCCCCTCCCTGTTAGGATGTGTGTCTGATTATATTTTAACTTTCAAAAATTCCGATTATTATTTTAAGAAAAATTAATTAATTAATAGTCATTTAAAAAAAAAGTAATTTTAATTTTCCATAATTTCATTAATATATCTTATAAATCCAGTATTTCAATTTAAGCATCGCAGCTTCCCTATTTGATATAATAGCAATATACAAAATAATATTTTTCTAAATTATTTTATTATTAATTATTCATTCTTAAAATTATATTAATCAGTCTTATTTTTAAATGTAAATCATTTTCATATAATCGCCCGGTCTTTTAAGCATAATTCGCAATTTATGCTATTTCAAAAATTAAGCTTAATCTCTATTTTTTTATGAAGATCGCAGTTTTTCTCAATTTCATGCATCGCCATTTTTTCTCTTGCTTCGTCCGTTTTGACCAGGCATGAGTCATCATGCTTGAGATTGTTCCGGACGCTTCTAGTAGCTTCGATTTTAACACCTCCCATGTAAAATTAGGGGAATCCTCCTGAAGAAGCTTCCAGAAAACTCTTCTGATTGGCTGACAGCGGCGTCGCAGACAAGCGCTGAAATTTTGGCAGGCGATTCGGGTCAGATTTAGATTTTTGCCAGAGAGAGAAGGTTGGAGAAAATAGATTAGGGATTTTCCCCACTTGGCCTCCGGGCCAGGCATCGGCAAAGAGATTCCTTCAAGTTGCAGTGGCGTAGGTTTTTAATTTTTCGCCAGAAGACCATTTTATCAAGTTTTACTCTATGAGAATTTTTCCAATATACTGGCTTCTATTACTACAATTAATATACGTTAAAGTACCTCCAGCCAAACAGCTTGAAAAGATTCTTTTTCTGCAATGCTAAATAGAGGTTGTAATTCCATCTATCTCAATCCTACCTGTCTGAACAGTTTGCTGCAAGCTCCACAGTTTCCATTCTTAGGTAGCGGTCGTCATTCACATCTTTCTAGATGAAATGTGCTAATTTACCACAGGAAGTTACTCAAGAGGATCAACACCAGACGTTGCCTTGCTCTGATGCTCACTTCTAAAGGATTGATCTCATCATAAAGATCAGCGGTGATCGTATGTACCTAGTTAACTTGACTTCAGAGACTGTTAAGAGGATGGACCTTATCTTAGAATATTAACACGGACATTCACAGAACTATAATATGAACATTCACCGGAAAATATTTACGTTTAAAATGAAGTTTATTTTTATTAGTGTAACGAAGTTCATGGCCATGCACTACTGCGCATTCTGATACCAGCAATGAATAAAATGTTTAATTTGCAGTAAAAATAGTGTCTTTTTGTGTACATCACAGTTTGGGGTGAGTGTTTTATTTGTTTACTTTTCCTTTTTTTCAGGTATTCTTAAACAGCATGTTGAAATAATTGATTTAATTTAAACTTTTGGCACAACGCTTTATTTACTTCCACTATTCGACACACGCCGCTAGCTGTATTTGAGGAATCTGCTTCCCGGCAATATATTATTTGAGCTGACTCGTCTGTTTTGTTGAGTTTAGCTGCCGAAATATTGCTTGGATCGGTTTTCCCAAATACAGTCATAGCACTCCCCCCACACGCAACAGAAGAAGAACCTTGATTTAGCATCATCTATCTCTACTATTTGGAACAAAAACTGAGAATTGCAGCTAAAAACTCTTGACATCATGCATAATGCTCCAGCACATTTTTTTTTTTTTTTAATGGATGTCACCATTTGCAAATTATTGAACTTTAAAATTAGCCAGTCCATTTTAGGATACCTGGTATACGTTTAAAAATTATTTTTAAAATTTATAACTTATTCCTAAAAACTTTGAATGAAAATAAATGCATGCCATGAAATTGTATTATTGTTAATGCTGTTTATGATCCATGCTGGTAATAGCCTATAATATTTTGTCATTTGTTATTTTTAAATAAGGTACATTTTTTTGCCATCTGAGCATAATGCAATTTTCCCTCAACAAATCAGTGTTACATTTTGAACTATTACTACAGTTTGATGAAATGACAAATTAATGACTTTAAAAATATAAATACAAAAAATTCTGAAACCGTGTATCAGAATTAGAAATTAATTCTACAAAGACTTAAATATATCATTTAAATAGCTCTAATATGTTAATTTGTAGTTCAGGACACTAAACAATGTATTACATTAAAATATGTGTTCCTATAACTTATATTAAATTATGTAGGCTTGATTGTATATTTTAAAAACCTATTTCACAAATGTTTTGCACATCAAAGCTTTCACAAGTTGGCTGGTGTAAATTAAAATTATAAAATCATTATTTTTGCAATTTTAACTGTAGTCTTAAGTGATTTAATTTGTGAAATAAATGTGTAAATATTACTCTATGTATGTAATTATAAAATGATTCTTATTTAATTAAAACAAATACAGGTTTTGCTCCTTTCTTTTTTTGAAGAGTTTAAATAAAGTTCTTTCTTTATCTTTGCAACTGGATATGGAACATACATATTTTCCTAATTGTAAGAGAGTAGGATTAAAAAATAGCAAATTAACAGTTGGTGAATTTGTTAAAAAATACTTAATAATAGAAAATAGAAAGTCATTTAAATTTTTGTTTAATGTCAAATATCAAACTTAAATCATTCATGTTGAATAAAGTTCTTAAGTTTTTAAAATTATCTAAAAGAATTAAATAGAAACAAATATTTTAATTGCATTTTAATATTATGAAATGAAAAAAATAATTAAAGTGTATTACACTCTCTTCTAAATGTTAATTTTTAGCTTTTTGAGTTTTTCTGCTAATATATAATATCTAGTTACTTATTGATATTGTATTTATTTTTGACTGTGGAGTGGTTAGAATTAAAAGCTTTTCTCTTTTTTTAATCAAATCTTCTATTAGCCAATTTATTTTAAAATCTTTTTCCTTATTAATTTGCCTGCTAAAAGTCTGTTATTTTCTTATTATATGTAATACATTAATTTGGTAATTTTTTATTGGTTATTTATGAAATATTTGTGGCAGTTTTTTATACCTATGAAATTATTTAATGATATTATTTTACTTTTTTTTTCAGCAATTGATGAAGAGGGTTGTCTTACAGATCCATTAGGTGTCCAGATGGCTGAATTTCCTTTACATCCAATGTTTTCAAAATTGCTGCTTGCTTCAGGTACTTAAATCAAAAGCTATAAAAAAAGTATGATTTATTCAACAAATCAAAAACTATAAACAAATTATGATTTATTCAACATCTCTTTAGTTTGGTGATGCACAACCTTTTTTACCAGAAAATTGTTTGTCACCAGAATATTTGAAAATGTTATTTGTTTTATTTAATAGCAAAATTTCTGTTTTTACTATAAGGAAAATTATTCTGCATGAAAATAGTGGTAGCTTTGTGGCCTGCGGGCTACAGGTTATGCACTCCTACTTTGGTTCATTAAATCAATAGTAAAGTTTTATTTGTAACATATTTCATGTAAGAAACTAAAATTCTACTACATTGATTATCTTAATATTTTAAACCAACTTAAATAATAATAATAAAAGGAAAGAAAAAGAGGAACTCTGTTTAATAGTGTATCAGTATCTGGCATTCATTCATACCATGATGCAACTCAAAGATCCCTTTTGTGTTACACCACGTTATGAATGGAGATATTAATTTTTGAATAATAAAAGTAAAAATTTTCAAATTTAAAATTCTATGCTTTCTAAAATTTCAATCTAAAGTTCCGTGCTTTCATTAAAAGCATATTTATTGAATAAATCTACTGCCAAAACATTTTTCAGATTGGTTCTAACTTGATTCACTTGAACTCGTGTAATTAAGTTGTTTCTTTTCTTCATTTTTATTGGATCATAGTTTGCCATTAAATGTTTTCGATCAAGCTGCATCCTTACTTAAAATAAGTTTAGTTAGTAACGAGGTCTCAAGCCAACTTATTTTATACTGATCTGGTAATATTTTACATTTAATACACATGCATATATCAAATGATAATAAAATAAAACTTAAAAAAAATTAAATTAAAGCTCCAAACTTTTTTTAATCTAATGCTTAATTTTCTGCTGATAAGTTATTTTTTCTGCCTAACAATTATTATTTCTTGACTTTAAATTCAATCCAACTTTTAGAAGAAAAGTGATGATTTTTGCATTATCCTCCTTTTTCTGTGGTGAAAATGCAAAGCATTCCCTAGGAGTTTTCTGTACAAAACTGGTCCAGATATCAAACAAAATATTTTAATTTAATCATTAAAAATTTAATGCCTGTTCTGCACCTCAATTCCTTACTGAGAAAAATTAAAAGAAGGAAAAGAAAATTGCAGAAACTTTAGAGGACTTTTTCCTCCAATAATGATTTATTAATAAGTTGCCGACTCTCAGAACCACAGGCCTGATTTAAAAGGACTATGTAATTTAAAGAAGAAATAAAGTTGAATTACCAAACAACAAAAATTACAATCTTTGTAATTTTACTGAAAGGAATTGGTGTTACGATTATTTCCAGTTAATGCAGTATCTGGTGTGCTATATCCCCATGTAGCACACTTGCTCCCCTGGATGTCCTGGGGAGCATTCACAGCCTAGGACCGTCATCTCTGAGGATGCAGAAAATTGTCACCAGGAGGTCCTCAGGAACCAAAAATGTCTGCTTTACAGAATCCCCAGGCCCTCCTTCAGGGTCCTCCCAAGGAGGTTTTGGGGAAGATTTGTGGAAGTGATATAGGAGGACTTTAGGAAACTTCAAGGTCACTAATATGCCCCAAAAAATAATAAAGCTATCATTTAATTAAATTTTTTAAAAAAAGAAAACATGTTTTTTCCCTATTATTCAGACGGATTCACATATAACAGCAAGCATTCGGGAACATTCGCGTGCTCTGATCATTAGGCTGTAGGGTTGATAAAGGAAAAAGGTTTTTAAGGTATACATGCATTTTTTCTTCCCTTTTGAAAATCAAAACTAAGAAATGTCCTCATTTTTTGTACCTTTTGCTTACATTCAACATAAATTTAAATTAATAACTCCAAATAAATTATTAATCATTATTGTTATAACATAAATGTCTTCGAATTTTAAAATTTTTACATGAAATTGTATTTCTAAATGATAAAAATATCCTTTTAGCTTTTAATATTTAAAATCCATTAAAATCATTCTGTAGTTAGAAAATTGATTATGAACTATATTTTGACACACAATGAATGATGCAAAACATTTCTGATGATATCCCCTATAAAATTTAATTTTAGTTAATAAAAATATTATTTCCAGAGATTAAAAAAGGC
The DNA here is from genome assembly GCA_964019185.1 of Maratus speculifer. Lineage (NCBI taxonomy): Eukaryota > Metazoa > Arthropoda > Arachnida > Araneae > Salticidae > Maratus > Maratus speculifer. The sequence goes on along the minus strand of OZ025296.1, from coordinate 267,549,446 downwards.
AAGAGATTAAAACACATAGTTCCTTTAAAATTATGAATTTTTTAATGATTGAAAAAGAAAGATTGAATTAAGTGAATCCTTTCAAAAATAAAACTTTTTTCTTTTTTGCTCTCTCTCTCTCTTTTACTTTTTTTACAGAAATTTTAATTGATTTTTTTTCTTTTTATGCTTGGTAAAAGGTGCTCTTATTATATGAATTTATGAAAAAAATATATAAATTTGCTTAGTCTTTTCTAGAGCTGCCCAGAGAGGGGTTTGGTGATACAAGATGCGTCATACAATTTAGTTTTTTTTTTTTGGGGGGGGGGGGGGGGAATTTGAAAAAAAGTACATTTTTGGGGGGGAGGGGATTTTTAAATTCTTAATATTTCTTTTTTTACTGTTAAAAAAATTCTTGATTATTTTAATATCACTTTAAAATTTTTTCAGCATTTAATTTCTGGAAATGTTCCTGTGTTTTCTTTCTTTAAATTACAAATAAGGGCAATAAGAACTCATTCTGCTATGCTCAACTTGCTATCTTTTGAAGGTGCAGTAGATTATAAATAGAATATATTTTACAATTGACATTCTGTTTAGGAGGGGGGGGGTCTATGTTAAAGTATGAAGACTTTTTTTTGGGGGGGGGGGGATTTGCGTCATTTGGTTTGGAGGAGATGGTCACCACTAGTCTTTTCTTTCCTAATTTTTACTCTTTGAAATATTTCATTGTTGCAGTTTCATAGTAGGCCCCACCAGCGGTCAAGAGATTGTGCTCTCGAAGCAGGTAGATGGGAGCTGCTGAGTTTGTACCCAATCGTGCCTGTCGGCCTAATCGTTTGGAGTTTTCTGCAGTTTTCTTCGAATCTTGGCTTTCCTTGTGTAAATACGGGTTAGGTTCCTTTAGAAAGACCCTCACGGAGGGCAATCCCTCCTCCCTTGATATGTCCCTCATGTTGATAATTGGCCGTCATAAATACAACCAATCAACCAGCCAGTTTCAAAGTGATTTGGCATATTTTGGTGAGTATTTATTAAGAAATAATTAATTCTTATGTGACGGTACAAGTTGCAAATGTTTGGAGATTTACCACTTGTCACAGAATTAAAAAATACTGTAAAACCGCTGTATTATTTTATAACATTGTAAAAATATTAAAATTCTGTATTGTCATCAAAAACACACCATTACACAAATTTGTGTAATTTTGTTGTATGAGGATTTGGTGTCAAAATCAATTGTAAAATTCCATCTTTACACTGAAACACTGCTTGAGCTTGAGTTACATAAAATGTAAACTATTAATACAATTTGAATCTGTTACAAAACCATTTTATTTTCTTATTTTTATAAATAAAATTAATTTACAATTAAATCTCCATTTAACAGTCTTTAAAAATTGCATGAAATCTTTATGTACATAAAAAATACAATATGCACCATTTTTCATTTAATTAATGACGGGAAATATTTTTGTTGATTTCTTGAAATGTAATTTTAGTAACTATTATTTTAGGCAATTTAAAAAACCTAAAAGAATTGATATTAATTTTATTAAAATATAAGATGTTTTTATCAACAAATTATTGCTTAGAAATCCCAAACTAAGATATATATATTTTTTCTTTTACACCTACAAACAAATTTTTTTGTAACGCCTTTTCTTACTGACTCACAAATAATCTGACTTCTAATTCTTGGGATAACACTCTTTTTTTCTCTCTCTCATTTAGTGATTTCTGCAAAAATCACACACACATTCTCAGCTGACAAAACTGATTAGGGGGGGGGGGGGATAAGCTTATTGAGAGTCTAATTGTTGGAAGGTTGGAACGGTGATTGCCTGCAATTGAGAGTATTGTATGCAGTTGCTTACGTTATAATATTCTCATTGTCACCTAACTAAGAATATATGCATGGTAAAATAGGTATGAAGAAATCCCATCTTTTATAGAAATCCGAAACTAAAGAAATATAATATAAAATCAGTTTGTTAAATGAAAATTTTAAGTGATACAATATACTCTTAAGTTGAAAATTGTGATAAAATATTTGTGGTTTAGTAACTGCGGATAAATATTTATCTGTAATTTCAGAATCAAAAAATTATTCATATTTCTGAAGTTTTCAAAATAAAGACTTCATTTTATCTTTCAGAATTTAAATAATAATAATATTATTATGTTTGATAATCTATAAAAGATATTAGAAAAATAACTTGTTAATAAGTCCAACTTACATTTAAAAAAATCAATTAATGGTAAATAAAACAAAATAGGTTAAATTTTCAGAAATGGCATTTAAATTGATGCTTCTATTTAGCTAACATTTTCTTACCCTCAATGCATATATAAATTACACTGGGTAGGTTATTGATAATAATCTGAATTAAACTTTAAATTTGCGTGAATTTATATATTTTTTAACTGATTTTATAATAATGTATATTTTTTAAACAGAAAATCTTTTCAAATAAACCACGTATTGGTATATGTTTAGGGAGGGGGGAGGGGAAGGTTGCGACTCAATATTTATATATTTTAAATCCAAATATACCGTTTTAAAGTGAATTGCACTATCTTTGAGTTGGTGTTATGTGCTGCGATAAAAATGTCTAGTTTCGTCGCAACACTTTTGTTTATTTATTTATTTTTTTAATCGGGTTTAGTAAATATGTTAGTTAATTATATATGTATATAAAACTTTAACATCTGATATTAAGATGCATCAGGACTTGATTTAGATAATTTTCACAACTAAGTTTTAAACAGGTACTTATGAACAAACTTATGTTAAGAATCTCTTTTTTTCCTTCGCATAAATACCTTTACCTCTAAATATCAGAAAAAATATGATTTAGAATTGTCTTCTATTTAGAGGTTTTAGTGTATTAATTTAGAAACTTACTATTTAGTTAATTTAAATAAGCTTAATTAATTTCTTAATTAATGAAAACAGTAATAATAATAAAAAAGCAAAATGCAGTAGGTTATTTATTAATAATTTATTAATAATTAATAAATGAACAAAATTTGGTTTAAAAGCTACATAATAGTAATTAGTATATAAAAATAGGAATTAACTGAAAAACAAATTAACATTTTTAATTTAACTAAAAATATTAAAAGTTATAGCAATAATTAAAAATAATTACAATTTAATAACAATTATCTAATTTGCTAAAAAAAGAAATCAAAAACTTAATAAAATAAAATTAACTCATTAAAATCGATACCAATGAAATTGAATTCAATATTTTAATAAAAAGCAATTGAGTATCCAGAATCACTCATGAGATGGCGCCACCACTGTTACTTCGTCTTCATTTCCCCAGGAATGACTAACCGGGTACTTCCCCAGGAATGATTTCCCAGTTACTTCCTCTGGAGTAGCGTCCCTGGGAAGTTGCTCCGTGGGACATTGCTGGGAGTTCATTCCTGAGGACATCGTAAAAGACTCTTCCCCAGGATGTCCTGATCTTGTCATTTTAGTATTAGGAGGAATATGGGATGACTTGGAGCTCCTGGGGAGCTTTTGTGCTATATGGGACAGTCTTTACATATATGTGTGTGAGTATATATATATTTGACAGAAAGAGAGATTATTAAATTTTAATCTCATAGATTTGATAAATGGCATTTTGAACGTGTATTATTAAAAATTATGAAAATTTTTACTAGGCTACATTTTGCCAAGGGTGCAGAAAATGTTTTTACTCCCAATATTTCCCCAATCCATGTAAAAATTTCTCAAAACTTTATGATATGTTATACAGGCATGGTACAGAGACAGCAAAGAAAAAGCTGAACTTTTACAGTCTAATGGACTTTTGAAAAAATTAGCCTTTTTGCCATTTTGATGAAATTCACATCTTTTACGCGATCCTTTGACAAAATTTGCTGTTTTTTTTTTTTTTTTTTTTTTTTTTTACAATTTTCTGACAAAATGAGGGGTTTTTCTCATGATTTTCACTAAAATTCACGTATTTTGTACAACCTTTTACCGAAATTCCAGTGTTTTCCACAATCATTTGACAAAATTCACATTTTTTTCACCAAAACTCTCATATTTTCTATGGTTTTTTGTCCAAATTCGCATATTTTCCATGATCTTTTGATGAACTTCAAATAATTTTCCACAATCATTTAACAGAAATCACATTTTTTTTCGTGTTTGTTTGTCAATATCCACATTTTTTTTTTACATTCCTTTGACGGAAATCACATCTTTTTCGAGGTTGTTTGGCAAATTAAAATTTTTTTCAGCAAAAATTGTGTAGTTTACATAATTTTTTGCCAGAAATCGCATATTTTACATGATCCTTTGATGAAATTTGCATTTTTCTCACAATCCTTTAACAAAAATCGCATCTTTTTTGTAATCCTTTTTAAAAATCATGTCCTTTGATGGAAATGTAATTTTTTTGCTGCAATCTTTTGACAGAAATGTCATTTTTGTTGCAATCTTTTGATGGAATTTTCATTTTTCCTTGCAATCCTTTCATGGAAATCAAATTTTTTTCATGATTCTAAGACGAAAATTGCTGACACTTCGACTATTTTTTGTTTTTTCCTGTGATCCTTTGAAGGCATTTGCTCAATTTGCTTGCGTTTTTGTTGTATTTCATCTGCTACTGCTACCTATCCTCCCCCCTTATTAAGGATATAAAATTATAATGCATATTTGTATTGATTCAGAACTGATAAAATCTAGTGCCAAAAAAGCAGAATTCCATGTTTCCGTGAACAAGTAGCAATGTCTTGTTATAGACTTACATAAATTCTGTATTACCATTCGTATAGATTTTTTTCCCAAACTTTCTCAATATGTGCCTGAGTATATATTATTCTGAGATCAATTTTGTAAAGATCACCATACGGATCTTTCTAATTGTAGTGGGAATTTTCCTGTGTTGAGTAATTATGTAATTCATTGTTAAAATCAAAATCAATTGTATATTTTTATGCAAAATTTTCGTAGATGGCTTAAATCCCCCCCCCCCCCCCCTATTCCTAGATCACCAGATTGGACATATTCTGCACCCCTGCATTTTGCATGATATTGTTTTTCATTTCTCATTCTTTTATTCCATAAAAGCAAAAAATGTATAATCGTCAAGCTGAGAATTAGCAAATAATAAATTGAAATAGGAAATCTAATTAGAAAATATATCATGATTTTATTGATACATTTTCTACAACAATTACAACTACAACATGTTACAATTTTATAGAAAATTGTCAATCATATTCAATATCTTCGTAGAAAACTTGTTAAAATTTAAAAACTTCATTATAGGTTCATTTCATTATAGGGCAGTTTGGCTGTACTGAAGAGATTTTATCAATTGTTTCTATGCTTCAAGTTCAAAATGTGTTTATTGTATCATCTGGGAGAAAAATTGAAGCAGTATGTAATTATTAAATTATTTCTGTTTTTGCTTATATTTAAATTTTTAAAATGTGACATAGTATGGTTTGATGTTTAAATATAATTTTTCTTACGCTTAGATTGTATTATTTAATTTTATATATTAAATGAACTCTTCTTAAATATGATAGTGTCCATAGATTTCATAAGAAACTCTAAAAAGAAACTATGAGGCTCAATAAACAGATGTTTGCAAGATTTAGTTCTTCTAATGTATAAAATAAGTATATAGACGATAATTCTACACATTTTTTAAATGAACTAAAAACAACAACAACAAAAAATAAATAAATAAATAAATCCAGAATTAGTTTTTCAAACTGATTTTGAGAATATCCTTTTTTCAAACTGAAAATTGTTGTCCACACGTTTTCACTTATGTACTTAAATAAAAGATTTTATAATTTATTGTTATTCGCTTGGTGTACTTTATAAAAAAAAAAATGCATTTATCATGTTTTAATGTTGGCATTATAAACGAATTTTTTCAGTCATCAACTTTAAAATTTTTAATACTTTAGTCTATGATTTGATTTTTTTTCTATCATTGAATATTTTTACTACATGTTTATGTTTCCGGTTAATACATGCAGATATGCTGGGAGACATACAGGTATATCTACATGCATTGATGTTGCTAAAGTTTTCTTCGTAAAAATGGATATAGAAAATGATATTTATTTTTTTCCTTACTAAATCTCAGTAAAATAATTACTGCAATCCTAATTACATCCTTAAATAAAAGCTCTCTAAAAATATATATAAAAAAAAAAAAAAAATGATGTTGTTGCAACTAAGCATTTTATCTGCAGACTTAAACAGTGCACCTTTTTCCCCCTCTAATTTTTATAAAATAAATCTAGAACTTGTGATCTTAAAGTTTGTAGTAGAGATGAAAAATAGAGTTACCGTTGATTAATGGATTACACCATTTCAAAGTACCATTGGTAATAAGTTCAAAAATCTTATTATTTCTGTAATGCACAACAAATTACTAGATATGCTACTAAGATATATTGTAATACATGCAACACATGTAATATAACTCCAGAAAAATGCTGGATATGTACTTATACATTAATAATGAAAGTTTCAATAGATATTTAATTGTCAAAATTGTTTTTTTTTTATGTTATGAAATTTAAACTTTTTATAAAATCATTGTATCCAGTAAATTATATTTAAAAAATTTCAAAAGTAAAACAGTTGTTATAAATTAATATATCAATTCTTATTTTTTACAAGTCCAAATTTTATTATAATTAAAATTTTAATTTATTTTAATGATCATCGTAATTAATTCTAATGATCAGAATTAAATATTTAATTTACAATTTATGATTTCCAGCGATTCTTTAAACTTTATTTTTATTTTAAATAAATAGACTTCTGTATTAAATGAGTAATTTAAAATCAAAATCAGTAATAATAATATTTAAATTGCTTTTATTTTTAATGATCTTACTAAAATGATGTTGATTTTTTTATTTATATTACATGATTTCATTCAAAATCTAACTTATAATTCCCTCCAAAAATAATAATGGCCTGTTTACAAAATTTAAACTTTCCTGCCACCATCTTGTTTTTGTGTCTTATAAACAATTCTGGGTTCATCTTTGTTTTAGACTTAAAAAAGCAATTTCTGCTACTGCATTCTAGATTCAGGATCGTGCATTTGTGTCTGCCAAATTTTTAAACAAGATTCCTTGCATTTTGGAAGTCTCAGCTATTGTTGATAATCTAAGTGAAAATGCTACAAAAATATTTTCATGACTATAATCATCATTTGGTTATTGATCAACAATATTTCATCTATCTATTAGGTTGTCACAGATAAAATGTCATATTTCTGGATGAAGTAATTTTTATATTTATAAAGATGGTGCAAGTGTTGTTGATATTGTGAAACTTAAAAATTTCTGCATGTTAGCAAAGGCTCATTAGAGTGTTGGCTGATAATGTTAAAGTATTGGTAAAAAATGGACATAAGATACATACGAATACTTTTACCAAACTGGACTATTATGCAGCACAGTAAGGAATATCAACAAAGCATTTGGGGATGAAACAATAAAGTAACAAACCATATGGCGATGGTTTAAAAACTTTCAGTCCAGTAATATAAATCTGAAAAATGAACCACATGGACACGCTATGACGAAGTTAATATGTGTTTGGTGCTGTATAATAGAAAATTAAATAGATTAAATAGTAGTTGATGATGGCGAATTGAGACAGAAGGCCTTGCCTGGGAGCAGAATCGGCACAATGCTGCGACACACGTCGCAGACTCTTGGCAAGGTCTGCAGACTATTTTTGAACTGTTAAAAATTTAGCAAAAATTAAAAAAAAAAAAATCTGTCCTAAATCATAAAATTTGGAAATAAAATGTTTCGCGAATTTCGAAAAATAGTCTTTAATAAAAATCAGTTTCCTCATAGATAACGGAGAACATGTGAATTTGTTAAAGGAACACAGAAAAACGCGAATTTTGTCCAAAGATCGCGAAAAAACGGCAGTTTTCGTCAAAAATTGCGAAACAACGGCGAATTTCTTTAAAAAAATCCCGAAAAAAGGCAAATTTCGTCAAAAAATGAAAAAAATCGGCAAATATCTTCAAAAAATCGCACAAAATGGCAAATTTCGTCAAAAAATCATGAAAAAAAACCCGGCAAATTTCTTCGAAAGATCGCAGAAAAACGACAAATTTCTTTAATAGATGGTGACAAAACGACAGTTTACGTAAAAAGATCGCGAAAAAACGGCAGTTTACGTAAAAAGATCGCGAAAAACGGCAGTTTTTGTCAAAAAATTGCGAAAAAACGACAAATTTCCTCAAAAAAAATCACGAAAAAAATGTAAATTTTTTCAAAAGATCGCGAAAAAACGGCAGTTTTTGTGAAAAAATTGGAAAAAAGGCGTCAAATTTCGACAAAAAATGCGAAACAATGCAAATTTCGTCAAAAGATCACAAAAAATGACATCTCGTCAAAAGATCGCGAAAAACTCGCAAATTTTGTCAAAGGGGAGACACCCTGTTCTTTTGGACAATACATGAGGTGTTAAATCTTCTGAGAACAAAGGCAACATTTTTTTAAAAGTACTTTCCTTTTATGTTTATCACAAATACTTAGGAGGTTTGAGTGCATATAATGTAATGCGAGGGATTGGTCTGCAGACTGTTTTTTAAGTTTTTACTTGTGTTGTAGACTGCAGAAAAATATTCTGCTGCTGGGAGGCCTTGTTAAATGAAGACACATATTTGTAGAATATTATTATTTTTTTAAATTTCAAATAGGTTAAGAAGATTAGATCAATGAATTCATTTTTGAGTCACATCTAAAGATTTATGAAGAAGAGGCAGCACGTTGAACTCACTGCTTTCTAATTTAACTTTCTATAGAGCAAGTACTTATAAAATATTAAAAATAATGTAGATGATGACTTTAGAAACTCCACATCATAAATGGATTACCGGTCATAAGAACGAAGCCTACAAAAACCATCTTTCTCGGCTTTATAAAAAGCTTCCACTGGCAAAATCTGGACGCAACTCAATAAAATAAAACTACATCCCTTTAGTAACATATACACATCAAACTTAATTCTGATCTAAAAATGAACAGAGCTTAGTATTCAGATGAAGACTATGGGGTTAACAAAGTAATAAAATGTAAGTTTTAAATTGATTAGATAATTAAAAGTTTCATCAAAATGTTATATAACAAATCCAAAAAGAATGTTTAATAGTATTACTTTTAATTTGCTCCAAGGCTTAAAGGAAAAACCTATCTCATCTCCATGCAACAAATATGGCAAAAATAGAAGCAAACATGTGCGGGAGGGGCAAATGTAAGCTGCGACGTCATGACAATACATGCCTTCGCGAAGAAGAGAAGATTGTCCACAGTAATGGGAGAACTCTATGGCAATACTAGAAATAAATGTCGATAAGATTAGTGAAAGAATGAGATTGTAAAACTAAATATGGAATTACATTTAAGGAAATATCAATGTTTAATGCTGAAAGGAATAAAAAGATACAATAATTTAAGAACTGTGAGATTTCATCTCGCATACGCAGCACCAATCATCCAAAATAATGAACTATTATCACTATTTGAATCTGATAACTTTTATGGATATGCATCGATCTCATGTGAAATACAAGAAGAGATCCTACACTTCTTGGTCAACTGCATTGGACCCAGGATCATGCAAAGAGAAAACATCATCCGGCAAAGTTTCAATTTGAGGCTTTCCTAGTGGCGTAGGAACTTTGCACAAACAAGGGTGGCCGGCGCATATGGACGCTATTCTCCCTTTGGATTTGAGGCTATAAAAACCTTCATTTTAGCCAGTGGTGTATCTAGATTTATCATTTTGGAGAGGATTGAGATTTCGTAAAAGTTTTTAAGAGGGAATCGCAAGAAACTGTAAAAGTTCCACTTTAAACAAGTTTTTAAAATGCAGGTAACACATCATAACAGGTAACGCTTTATACCATCAAACCTGCTAAGGGAAAATATTCAGTTTAGGCAGATTTCGTTTTAATAAGTATAACTCCATGGTTATACCCAATTTTTTAAAATGGAATACACCTGTTTGTCACCATTTTATAAAACAAGAAATTAGTGCCTTATTAAAATGAGAAAATGTTCCGATTAAATAAGGCAAATTTTGCAGTAAAATTTTACTGGTGGATATAAACAAGGTTTCTTAAGCCTTTTTGCGGCACGTATGCGTGTCGCTCATGCCCAACGTGTTAAGAGGTGTGTTTGAAACCGGTGACGAACGCTGAAAGATCTCTCACCTGTTTCTACTGATGTTGGAATCGCCAAAATAAATTCTGCGTAAAGGTAAATTTCAGAAAAAAATTTCTTCACTAATTTCTCCGATAATATAATTTTGATTCAGACCACAATGCATTTCTGTCAGTTCCGTCTGGGATTAGTGTTAGAAAAAGTAGACATATTTTAATTCAATCATTTATCATAAACAGATGTGGTGTGAAAATTTCACCTGGAGGAGCTGAGTCCGTCTAAAATATTCCAGGGGGAGCCACGGCTCCCCCAGCTCCCCCGGTTCCTACGCTTATGGGCTTTCCTTCCCATTTTAGGAAGGTAAACAAAAGAGACTAAACAATTTCTGAAATGGAAGAAGCCCTTAGTCAGAAATTTGTTTTGGCATATTAGGTAAGGCAGAGTGTAATAACTTTGAAATGAAAAATGTACATACTTTCATTGGGAAAGTATGTATATGTATACACACAAAAAAAAGAAGTTGGTAGTAAACATCCCCTCCCCCCTTAATTTATGTGCCTGAGGCAACTGTCCCCTTCACTCCTTATTTCTCTTAGGTCTGACTGCACCCAACATCTGCTGACTTTTATTTTAATATCCAGTCATTTTAATGTGTTTATGCTATAAGCATGGTAACTTCAAAGCAGACTAGCATATGGAGTGAATCCTCAATTATGCATTAGATCAAGTAAACTTATTCATACTTAGAATCATATGAAAACTATTAGGTAGTCTATCATACATAGTGAATCTTGATTAGATGAACTGAGTTTATTCATATTTAGAGTAACCAATGTTTCAAGACCAAAGTCACAGTATATGTTGCTGAATAAAAAAAAATTCCTTAACAGTTTTCCTTTCCATTTGTCTATCCCCTAAGGTAACTTCCACTTAAACAATCTGTAAATTTTGTGAATGTAGGTAGGAATTTTACCATTTTTAAGCATTGCTATATACTGCAAATTAATATCACTGCTCATTCAGATACTTCATATTTTTCAAATTAAGATAATGTGTAGCAATGTCTATGGGACATAAGTAATTATCCTTGATTATTGATATTTTCATTTTTCATTATTTGGAAGTAAAATATTAGCAATATCTAGTAAACAAAATATGTCTGATATCATGAACAATATCCAATAAATTAAAATTCACTCAAATATGTCTTCTTTTTCACATATTGACACAAAATTGTATTCCTTGGGTCCCTTTACTTAAGTGATTTTCTATTTAGAAATCCTTTTATCATTATTGGATAAAAAGTTCTCACTTTGATCCTTAATCTTTCAATATTCTTGAGATTGGAATAATTAATTTAAATGATTTAATTAATCATTTCATTGTTTTACATTACATTGTTTATTATCACTATTATATAATCTATTATATATTGGTGTGCTCAAACTTTATCTGCCTTTGATGAGTTTTTTTTTTTTTTTTTTCTTAGTCTATCAATTGTTACTTCCAAACTATAACCAAATTCTAACTTTAAGATAAAAATTGCTGAAGTAAGTGTAACTCTGTTTTTTCCAGGATCAGATCATCATAAACTATTTGCAGAAAGTTCTGCAAGGATTCTCCAAATAAATATCAATCGAAAGATCAGTCATTAATGAAGTTAAATATTATCTCTATCCTAACCCTCTATGAACTTGGCTCTGTGTTATTATTTAGATTAACTTTTATTGTTAGCATTCGATAACTGTGTTAATTAATGAGATTTAAATTTATCTTTTTCATATAATTAAATATTCTGTTATACTGAAATATTGTTTTTCAGAAACGTGCCAAATGGAAATTTGCTGTAGAAGAAGGAGATTTGATTACATTTCTTAATGTATATAATGCTTTTATCAAGGTAATGATTTTCCTAGTTCAAAATAATAATAAAGTATAGAATTCATTAAAATTTAAGCATGTACTTTTTTTTATTATTACTGTATTTACATGTGTATAATGAACATCAATATTTTGATAGGATAAACATATATATCCATATGTTTATATATATACATATATATATATATATATATAATATGTACATAAAGATTTAAAAAAAAATAATAAAATTTATTAAGGATATTTTAATAAGAGAAAATTTTAAAATAATATTTATTTTGAAACATACTTAAAATTTTAAGAACCTGTATATTTTCATTTATTTTGACAAGATAGACAACAGAATACAAAATTAACATGTGGCCGTATGAAATGGTATTTTACACACAGGATTCATATAAATATGAGAAAGAAAAAATCCATTATGGTTTTATGTACATTAGAATTTAAAATACACAACAATGAACTTTTCTCCAATTCTCCTAAATTTTTGCTGCAGTCAACATCATGAGCAGAAAATATCTGTAGAGGTTTTGTAGGTTTTGATCAGCAACAGCTGATGAAATTGCTGTGCCTGCTCTGCTTCTTTCTTCCTCAACATCATTTTTCAATTCATTACTTTAAATTAAGATATCCGATCATCAATGCCTCTATTCTGTATTGTAAAATTTGCATCTATTTTTGCAAATTCCTTTAATGTTACTTTCACTAAAATAATTTTGGCTTTACTTCATGACCTTTAAAGTAAAATTAAAATGAAAAGTAAAGTCGAATGATGCATCAGTGCCATTTGTTATTTCAACAGCAAATCCAGCAGTCTTTAATTGTTTCCAGTTTTCACATTTCATATCATAAATCATTTAGTATATTGTGGATTATTTTGATATTTATAATTGTTCATTTTTTCTTTTCTATATTAATAAGGCATTTCTTTTCTTTTCTTTTTGGTGATCTTCGCATTTAGCATTCAGACTTGGTATATTTTAAAGGAAGAAGTTTAAGTTTTGAGTAGAAGTTTAAGTTGAAGTTTTTTAAGAAGTTTGAAAAAAAAAAAAAAAAATTCTGTTAAAGCCATATTTTTTGATTTTGCAGCAGCATAATTTTCTGAAAATGCTATTTTTGAGGTTACTTTATTAAATTACTGACAGTTTTTTTTTAATTAAGAAAAGCATTTAAAAATATAAATTAGTTAGTAATAAATATAAAATATTGAAAAAAGCTTAAAAATTCCTTCAAAAACCTATAAATTTGATTTTGAAAAATCGACATTGTATTCACATTTTTGAAGGGGGAAAATTTGGCGTATTTTTAAAAATAAGAGATTTCTAGCAACTGTAGCTGAATGTCATAGTCCCAAAATAAGGCAAGCAAAAAATTAACACCATATTTGGCCACTGAACTCACTTTTGGCATGAAATAAACAAATAAAAATCCCAATAAAATTTATTAAATATAAAAAGAATACATAAAATATGATTTTAACAGAGAATTTTTATCGGTTCTCTAATTTTTATGTATATTTCTACAAAATGTACCAGGTCTCGATGATAAGTGCTACAAAACACATACTTTGTAAAATCTTTTAAGCTGTTAATAATTCTTTGATCCATTGGCTGCAATTTTGAGGTTACAATGGGAAGAAAACAGCATATTTTTATGGATTTAAAGTTTTTCCTTGCTCCATGCAAGGTGCAATTGTCAATTAACTAAAAAATATGTATAATTTTTAAATTAAAAAAAAAAATCACAAAAAATTCATTTTAGCATCAATGTGCCTTAATGATTTTTTTTTTTTAATCTAATGCTATCCATAGTTTTTTAATTTGCACAGCATGAAATAGACAATTTTTTTTACCAATCTTTAAAATTTTGAAAATTTTAGATTTTCTCAGCAGCAGTTTACGTTTATCGGATCCATCTATATTATCAGATGCAAATTTTCTAAGTGGGTGAAAAAAGTACGAGCCAGGATTCGAACCAGAGATGTATTGGCTGAAGCCGCCAATGCTCTTCCAACTTAGCCATCCCAGACAAATACTGAAGGACTATTCACCCAAATAACCTTAACGATCCCATAATCTGGTCAGGTGCTTTGAATCAGCTCAACAGAATAAATCTGTAACGTACAAAGCATCATGTAGATAAATTAATATAATCAGTTTCTTTAAACCTATTTTTTAACAAGATAATTGTTTATAATTTAATCAATTATTATTAAAGTATAATTATTATTATAAGTCAGATTTCCAAAAATAAAATATATGTAAAAATTATTACTCACCCCAAACTGTAATGTACATAAGATGATAAAAGATACTTAATCATCACGAAAAAAATGGTTTATTTATCAAAAACACACAAACCAAAATACTGGCTCCAGTTAAAAAAAGACCTTTACATGTATGCTGTAAATTTTATGATCAAAATTTTCTTGAGTAAACACATTGGAATCATATTTTGTTTTTTTTAAATAATAAATGTTTAAAAGTTTTACACTTAATAGTTCTCATTTCAATTCGCACATCGTCCGGAATCATTAGATAGAATATTAGCAAAATGAAGCTACTTCATGAAGATTGAGATTTCAAATCTTAAACATTGATCGTCCAAATTTGTTGGAGAACCTTTTGATGTTTAGATATTAAAGATTGAATCAGATTATACACATTGCAGGTCTCCAATGTTGTCGATACGATGTGTCAAGACTATTCCCTTGCAAGAATTCCAAAATGGAGATTCACTTTACTTTCGCCGTAATCCGAGTCATTTTAATTTTTTGGAGCGAATACATGCATCTCCTTGTTAAATAACGTTTCAGGAATGGATAAACAAGAGATCTTCATGTTTGACACTTTCTGTCGTTGCAATCTCTATCTACTCCTATTCACGGATCCATATTATGAAGGGCGAATCATGTCTTCATTCTATCATTGAGATTCCTTAGAAACATTTATGCAGGTGTGGATGATTGGGCATCAGGTCTTCAAATATTATTGTAGGAGCATCGGCTGAACGATGAATTACAATTATATTTAAAATCTTAACATTTGCTAGGCTCTAAGGCCTAGCAGGGAAAAATCCCCAATTATTTACGCATAACCTTCTCTCTCTGGTATTTCTCTAAAACTTACTGATTTTGAAAAGAACGCCGTTCTCCAAAAGTCTTTGTCAGCGTAAAGAGCCAATCAACAACACTGATTTTGCCGCCAATCCTCAAACACAGTTACGAAATGTTCGAAGGCAAAAGTCTTACCTCCAAAACAGGGAAATTTAAACAACAGTCAACCAATGTTGGAGATTTCTAGAACAACCTAGAACAAATTATGACTCACATGTTTCACAAAATGGTCGCTAGCGTGATGTCATGAAGTTGTTTTTTTAGGAGGAAGAAGCGAAAAAAACCAAGATGGCTACTCGCAAAACAAGAAAACAATTGTGCACGTCATTTGAATAAGCTAGACAAGAAAAAACTTTATAAAATGATCAACTTCAAAAGATATGGTCCAAAACGAAAAAAAATCATATTAGAGGGATTTAAATTTAAGATGTAACCCGATTATTATAATTTTAAGCGAAAATAATTAATATTAAAGTAATTTTGAAAAATATTATTTTATGGTAAATTGCTAAAAGAAATTATCGGTAGTTATTATTATTATACATTTTTAATTTAGCGATTTCAAAACAATACAGTGTTTACATTGATTAAATAATAAATAAACATTAGCTTTAATGAATTTATTGAGATTTATTAATGAGATTGTGATTTAAGATTTAATTTAAAAGAATATTTTGGACATTTGAATAATAGTCCAGTCACTTTAGCATTTTCCTTCGGAAATTTTTTTAATAAAGGTTTTTTTTCACAGAGCGATTTATTATGTCATTATAAATGATATCTCAAAAGTCCCCGATATTCTGCTGTATGCTTCTCCCCTTTTGGGGGTCATTAAGGGGGAAAAGGGAGCAAAATATTAATTAAGCTATATAGACAAGTGATATATCATTTCCCATGTATTTTTTAATGCTGAATCGAATGAAACTAGAATCAAGTTGATACGACCAACAGTTTCTGAGCTATTGGAGTTTTTATATTTAAAGCAATTCAAATTTTTCATGTATGTATTTTTAATGAGTTTTTTTTGCTTTCATTTTAAATCTAAACATTCATTATTTACGTTACATTAGACATTACATTATAGAACATATAAAACATTACTTTATAAAGAAAATGTTTATTATATTTAACTTTTTTTTACTCTAAAATATAGATACTTCTTCATAATTGTTCTTGATCATGAATATCTGTCACATCTAATTCTTCGCTGCCAATTATGATATCTCTATCAGAGATCCCTTTTACTTCTGCAAAATTTAAACAAGACTTTCCATGACAATTTATGCATACTATAGAACAGTGTAGACCCAATTTTCAGCATCCGCATGCACTGCCGCAACCTTTGGAACATGAACAGAAAATCATGTTCAAAAGAGAATCTGGGGCGGGTGGTTGGGTTGTTCGTATGGGCACTAGAAAATTATCCTTTATAACTCAATCTCATTCCTGAGGATCCAGTTCATTACCAAGCCATGTTCTGTACGTGGTAATATACTCGAAATAAATGTTGTTTTGCTGCACTTGAAGTAGGAGGTAGGGTATTTAAATTGACCTTTTTATTCTTTGTGACTGATTTGGTGAAGCATACATACATCATCTTGAGATTTTTCCTTAGAAGAGGTACCATAAATGCCCAGAAACATTTTGATGCCATTCTCAGCAATTAGTGCACAAGAAACGTTATTTTGATTAATAATTTTTATTGCATCTTGTAAAGCTGGACGCTTTTTTATTAATTTCATCACTGCTAATTCTCCTTTCTGAAAAATAGCAGATGTTTCATCACAGCCAGAAAAAGCATGGAGGAATAAAATGTATTCCCTGTATCTTCCTTCTAAACGTCTTGAAGAGTAAATTTTTTCCTCCACCTGGCCTTTACCTCCCTTGAAGAATAAAAATTTCCAAGTTTGGTGGAGTTCGAGCAGCAATGATTACCAGCAAATCAATATCTTCTCCAATAATAACAGTGACATTTTTGCTAGTTTTTGCAGTCTTGAATGCTGTTTCAACAATGAAGACATCAGCATCATCTTTTGCATGCTTGACACATACACTGACGGATTTAAATTTTCCAGAGAGCAAATAAATCAACCTACTTTTGTTTTTTGTGTGGGAGAGGAATTTTTCTTAGCTAACTGTCGTAGTCATGTTTTCGTTAAAAAGAATCTCTGTTGATGCCATTTTCAAGCAACGACAAAATTGCTCCATGGCTTTGACACTTTTCTGAAGATTACTATAACGATCAAATACGAGGATAGTGTTTTGACGGTAGTGGTTTTCAACATACTTAACATATTTGTCACAAATAACCCCAAAATAATCACTTTGATGCCAGACTACTCGATGAAGCAGATATCTTCCATCAGCAATGTAGTTCGCTTTTTCAAAATCAGGATGAGTATCTATGGGGCTGAAGCTGTTGAATAAGGATGACATTTTTGTTTTTCTCATTCCGATTTCATCGAAAAATGCTACTGGGTAAGGAGCCAGTTCAAACTTCAAACATTCATAGGATCTCTTCATGATACAAATTCTTTGAAACAGCAGCAATGGATCAACAGGTACAATAACATCATGCACTGTTATGTGACTGTTCACTGTTTGAAGAGAAAGAACTCGTTCGGCACATGAATTTTTAATCTCGTGAAAATTGCCACCGACCTTTTTTGCCTTTATAGTTGCACCAACGTTCAGTACATCATAGCAGTTTATTTTTTACACATTACCTGTAACCCTTGTTGTAATGGACATAATCACTTGTCTACTTTGGGAAGGATTGTGGACATAAAACCACTCTGATACTCTGTTAGCGTTTTCTTGGTCCCACTTTATTCGAGATTCCTGTGCATCCACATTTTGTTCTCCACTTGCAAAGGAAACATCACAAAACTTTTCAATTCCTTCTTTCAAGACTTTCTTTTGTGCTCCTTCCACCCACAAAGCCTCCTTGCATCTTTAAGGACTTCATGAGTGACTGTTCAATTACCATATCACTTGAAGTCCCACAAAAATATTTGTCAGACCTTTTAATAGTGAAAAAATCCGAAGTAAATCTTTTCAACGTGTCCTTATTCATTGAATTTTCCAATTTTTCCATGTCTTGTATAAACAATTGGGCACATTTAGCGTACAAAAAATGTCCTGCAGCATAGAAATATGGAATCATTCTTTTTATTGCTGTTAAATATGTCCTCCAATCTCCCATCCTCTCTGCTATAATAAATTCTTTGAGAATTAAAAACATGCCCAAATACTGAATCCATAATTTTGAAATTGGCCCTCTCTCTTTTAAGTTGGAATATTTATCTTCAAATTTACTTTTGACATCACTGAGGATCCTCAATCTTTCCACCTCCGAAAATGGAGGTTTTGTTTCATAAGTGTCTTCAAGGTAGGCACCCATAAATTTTTGCTTGCCACTGGACAAGATAATTCATAAAAAAGTATTTCAAACAGAGCTGTAAGCAAAACTGTATGAGCTCTGACAGCTCTAGAGGAAGCGTGGTCTGATAACATTTTCTCAACCGAATTAGTTGTGTGGAATATACAACTGCAAAAACAACTTTACAATTACAAAAGCCTCTTACATAGGAATGGAGGATGTGTTGAGCTCTTGAAAGAAAAAAAAAATAGTTCAACAGTCATGTTTTCTGCTACAACGTTATAAATATTTGTTTAAAAATAAAAATGTATACAAACGTGAGCGAGTTGTCCCCCTTGTCCATATGTATGGACACCCATGCAACTGGGAACTACTAGTCATATCGACTGCGATATTTGGCTTATGAGATTTTAACTAAAAAAAAAAAGTCGTTCTGATGAATAATGTGTACATAAAATATTTTAATCTTTCTAAATATAAAAACTGTTATAGTTCAGAAACTATTGGTCGTATCAACTTGGTTCCAGTTTCATTCGATTCGACGTTAAAAAATACATCGGAAATGATATATCACTTGCTCATACAGCTAAAATAATACTTTGCCATTTTTACCCCCAAATCCCCCCCGAAAGGGGGAAAGCGTACAGCTGAATGTCGGGGACTTTTAAGATATCGTTTAAAATGACATAACAAAACTTTTTGTTAAAAAAATCTTTTTTAAAAAATTTTCCGAAGAAAGACCTTTTTATTGGCTAAAGTTACTGGACTATAATTTAATAATTATGTTTTTAAAATAGCCATCTGTTATTTATTTAAAAAAAAACGGTTATTAGAATTTCTATAAATAATATTTAAGTTAAAAATTAAAGTAAAATTTTAATTAAAACATTTTATATGGGGAAAGAAAATTTAAGTACATTATTGAAAGGTCTGAACTGTACATATAATTAAGTTTTAATGAAATTTAAGGTTGCTAAAAAAAACAATGCCTAACAAAATCGAAGGTCAATAATATGGAACTGCAGAAAACACTGCATACGAAATTATATTCATCCATCTTAGTTGTGGTCAAAGCTATTGATATAACTGTTGACATAGGAGCCAACTTTGGTCCTGAAGCTGGGTCTGCGACAAGGACAGTTGTTTGAGGGGATGTTGGTGAACACGCGATGTGACGGGCTAAAAAAACAAGCTGAATGAACTAGGGGGTCTGGGTCATAGTCCTGGAAGCTGATGCAATTTGAGCATTTTAATGCAAATTCAGAGCACTTTAGACTTTTTACCAGTTTAAGACGAAATTCAAAATTTTCTTTCCGGACGAAATTTACGATTTTTCTTCACTTGGTTGACAAAAATCGCGATTTTTCTGTGCTTGTTCGGCACAAATTTGTGATTTTTCCGCGCTTGATCGATGGAATTCACGATTTTTACGAAGTCGATCGACGAAATTTGTTATTTTTCAGCGCCTTATCGACGAAATTTGCGATTTTTCTTCGCATCATCGACAAAATTCGCGATTCCCCTTCGCTTTCTGCGCTTGATATACGGAATTACGGTTTTTACGAAACCGATCGACAAAATTTGTGATTTTTCAGTAACTTATCGACGAAATTTGCGATTTTAAAAAAATGATTGACGAAATTCGCGATTTTTCTTCGCATGACCGACAAAATTCGCGATTTCCCTTCGCATGATCGTCGAAATTCGCATTTTTTTCGTGCTTGATTAATGAAATTTGCGATTTTCCGCGCTTGATCGACGAAATTTGCAATTTTTCTTTCCTTTATCGACGGAATACGCGATTTTTCCGAGCCTGCTTTAAAAAATTCCGAATCTTCCCGCTCCCAATCGACAAATTTCCAAATTTTTACGAATCCGATCGACGATATTTAGGATTTTTACAAAGCAGATCGACAAAAATCGCGACTTGTACTCGCA
Source organism: Maratus speculifer (assembly GCA_964019185.1). NCBI lineage: Eukaryota > Metazoa > Arthropoda > Arachnida > Araneae > Salticidae > Maratus > Maratus speculifer. The sequence continues at coordinate 267,528,951 of OZ025296.1, read as the reverse complement.
TAATCGATAAAATTAACATTTTTTTCCGCGTCTGACGAAATTTGCGATTTTTACCTTATGATGAAATTCGCAATTTTTCTTCGCACGATAGACTAAATTCGCAAATTTTCTTCGCACGGTAGACTAAATTCGCAAATTTTCTTCGCACGGTCGACAAAATTCGCGATTTTTCAGCGCTTGATCGACGAAATTTGAGATTTTTCTGCGCTCGATCGACGGAATTGGCGCTTTTTTCGCGATTGATCAACGGAATTACGAATTTACGAAGCCGGTCGACGAAATTTGTGATTTTTCAGCATCTTATCGACGAAATTTGCGATTTTTAAAAAATGAAAGACGAAATTCGCGATTTTTCTTCGCATGACCGACAAAATGCGCGATTTCCCTTCACATGATCGTCAAAATTCACAAATTTTGTTCTTCTTTGACGAAATTTGCGAGTTTTCTGCGCTAATTTCGTCGACAAAATCGCGATTTTGATCGATAAAATTTATAATTTTCGCGAGCTTTATCGACGAATTCGTGATTTTTGCAGACCTGTTTAAAAAAATTCAGAATCTTTCCGTTCCCAGTCACCAAAATTCGAATTTTTTACGAATCTGATCGACTATATTCGCGATTTTTACAAACCTGATCGACGAAATTCGTGATTTTTACTCGCATAATAAATAAAATTCACATTTTCCGCGTCTGATTAACGAAATTCGCGATTTTTCTGCACCTGATCGATGAAATTCGCGTTATTTAAAAAGCCGATTAACGAAATTTCCGTATGTTACAAAGCTGGTTGAGGAAATTTGCGATTTTTACAAAGCTAATCGATGAAATTTGCGACTTTTCCGTTCCAGATCGGCGAAATTCCAGGTTTTTCCACGATTAATTGACAAAATTCACAATTCTAATGAAGTGGATCGACGATTTTTCTTCGCATGATTGACAAATTTCTCGATTTTTCCGCCGCCGATAGACGAAAATTAGAATTTTTAAGAGCCTGATTGATGTATTTAGCAATTTTTCCATGTGTGATCAAGAAAACTCGCAGTATTCTCGTCTCGGACCGACGAAATTGCGATTTTTTGGAATCCAATCAATAAAATTCGCGCTTTTCCCATCCTTAATTGACAAAATACGCAATTTTTCGTGTCCGAACAACGAAATTTATGATTTTTGTACTAAATCTGACGAAATCTGTATTTTTTTACGCTACAAGATGAAACTCACGATTTTTTCTCTTAAAAAATTGACGAAATTCACGATTGTTTCGCAGCCGGTCAACGGAATTTAACATTTTTCTGAGCGACATCGTCAAATTTGCGATTTTCCGTGCTTTATCAACGAAATTTGTGATTTCTTTTGGCCCTTGATCGACAAAATTTAGCATTTTTTCAGTGTTCGATCAACGACATTTGCGTTTTTCACGCGATAAACCGAGAAAACATGCATTTTCTGTGCCCGGTCGTTGAAATTTGTCATTTTCTTCTGAGCCTCATAGGCAAAATTCGCGATTTTTCCATATCTGATGAGGGAAACTTGCGATTTTCCGGAGCCATATCAACAAAGTTCGTTTTTTCCACCCATGATCAATGAATTTCGCGATTTTTCCCTGCCGATCAATGAAATTTGCGATTCTTAAGTGAGAAATTTTATATTTTCCCCGATGAAGTGATGAAATTTACCTTTTTTTTTCTGCAACATATGCACAAAAATTGCAAATTTTTACAGTTGTAAATTGACGAAATTCGCGGGCGATACGTTAACCCATAGTGGGCCACAGGTTGCGCATCCCTAGTTTAACACATAAATTTTAGAAAAATGGGTATGAGACAAAAATTTTAGTTTATTACACGTGGAAATAATAGTTTGCTCAATTATCTCAGGAATAAATATCAAACCAAATCAAAGTATCTTAAAAGAAATTTTTTAAAAAGTCAAAGAATACTGCAATAGAAATTACATTGAAGATAAAAGTATAAATTACAGTAAATGAAATTATATTCAAGTTTTATTGTATTTTCATTTTATTTCTATTTTTTCATTGCTATTGTGAGGAATCCAGTCCCCACACTTCTAAAATTACCCCCCACGTCGGCTAAGCCCTCGGAATCCCCAAACAAAGAAATACATCTCTCTCCATCATCGAAATGGACATTAGAAACTCAGCCAAATTCTAAGAACCACTTAAAGGAAACTTTCCGGCTAATGCATATGGTCGTTACGCTGACTTAAGACCCCACAGGTGATGTGCCTTTGAAGTCGCGTGAGAGACCGCTTTGACTATGATTTCACCTGTAGGAGAAAGATATCCCCCCAGTAAAGTCGACTGCCGGTGCAAGCAGCGAAGGAAGCGTGTCATCACAAGGAATGATGAATGAGGGAAGTCGGGATAAAAAGAGCAAGAAGATGCTCTGGGGAGGACTTGCTTTTTTGGATGCTAGAGAGTAGAGACGGGTGTCTTACTCTTGGAAGCGGATCAGTAGGCCGCCAGTGCCTAAGGTAAAGGAACTTGTGGAGAGCACCTCCGGATAAGAATTTTATATATTGGCGAGTGGTGGTAAAGCCATTTCAAAAGGAACTCAGACAAGCTTTTGTATTCAGTGTATCGTACCCACAATTTATTTTTGTTATAACCGGATAACGATTTCCTTGTAATAATTTAATAAATACGAGTGAAATCAGACACCAGCCTCTTGCCGTTGTTACTCGACCCGCTACCACACAACGCCGACTAGAGGTGTTATACTATCTTTGAGCAAAATTCGAATTTTTTACTCTATTTTGCGAAAATTGGTGATTTTTTGAATTTTGCTTTTTTTCTCGCAACCTTTTGTCGAAATTTGCCTTTTCCGCCTGCTATCTTTTGCCGAATTTCGCATTTTTCCCACAATTCTCTGACAGAATTTCTTTTTTTCCTGCTATCTTTAAACAAAATTAATGTTTTTTCCGCAAATTTTTGCGTTTTCATCACTATTTTTTGATAAAATTCGCGTCTTTGCCGGGATTTTTTTAGACTTTATACCAAAATTTGCAATTTTCACGCGATTTTTCGACAGAATATGCGTTTTTTTTGGGATTCTTTGAAAAAATCGCGTTTTTCCCGAAATTATTTGTGAAATTCGTATTTTTCTGCGATCTTTTGTGAAAATCCGCTTTTATCACTCGATTTTTTGCCAGAATTTGCTTTATCCCTCACTATCTTAGAACGAATTTCGCATTTTTTTCTGTAATTCTTTAACAGAATGTGTGTTTTTCACATTACTTTTTGATGAAATTTTCCGCGATCTTTTGACGATTTTCGTGTTTTTTCCACGATCCTTTCACAAAAATGTTTTTTCGCGACCTTTTGACGAAATTGGTGTTTTTTCGCGATCTTTTGATGAAATTGGCACTTTTTTCTGCTATTTTTTTTTACACTGTTCACGTTCATTATGCGATGGCTTGACAAAAGTGATTTTGTTTCGTGATCTTATATCCGAATTCTTGGATTGATGACTTACTTTCTTAAATTTCAAAAAAAAAAAAAAAAAAAAAAGGAAATCTTGAATTTGCGGCAAAATCTCATACCTGCATTTTTCAGGGGGGTCTGCCAAGATATTGCAAGGTCTGCAGAAATTTTCCAGGATCTGCGCGGCAGACCCGCAGACCCGGAAGTCGGCGCCACTGACTGTTGACTACTTATTGATGGGCCAATTTTCATCTTTTAAAGTTAATTTTTTTCCAGGTAACAACACATACAAAATTTCAGTCTCATCAGCATTATAGACATTACAAGATCTGTACTGATTAGTCATTTTCACTATGAATTGTTTCAAAACAATATCATGTCTATCCTTGAACCATTGAAGCCACCCATTTTTAAGTCCAGTTTGCTAAGATTAGCAAAATATTTTGCTTTCTCCTTTGGTATTGGTAAATTTGTTAGAACACCTTTATTTCTAACGTTTTTAAACCAATAAATAAGGCTTTGTCTATATCAGCATTTAGTTCTAAACATTTTCTGCTTAGTATTTGAGTTCTTTGTAAAAAATCTTTTAAAGATTTCATTCCTTCTTTAAAATTGTAAATAATGAATTCTGTGGAATCCTGAATTGTGTAGCAATGTCACATTTTTCACTATTTCACAATCCACTAAATGAATAATTTCAACTTTATTTTAATGCTTGACAGGGCTCGAAATGGAAAAATTCACGAATCTGAACACTTTTTCAAAGTTATTGTTGACTAATTTTTTTAAGGAATGTATAGCCAAATTTATTTTTAGCTGAACAAAACACAATTTAAAAATGTATTCAAGATTCTAAATAATAATTAAAAAAAAGTTACAAACAATATAATAAGCTATAAATCTGTATTAATAAAAGAAGGTGTTGCTCGCTCTGTCTGTTTATGTGATGTGCGTATCAATCTTCAATGGCTAGTTAAAATTACCACATGTAGTAATTGGAAAATTTGGGTGTGGATAGTCCAAGACAGGTCTTGATGCATCTGCATATATTTCTGTTTTTAATTTTTAAGACCCAGGTCATCTGGCTCCTTTTAAGTTTTCATACTCTAAATTGTTAGCATGATTCCTTTTTATCCAATCTCCTTCTTTTTTGTGGTACATTCTCCATTCTAGTTAAGGCCCTGGCCGCCTGGGGCCCAGTACAAGGCCTTAGAAGTTTTTGTACCCTAAATTGTTTAAAGAAATACTCCCTTTAAACCTGATCTTCGTTTTGGAGATCCATTTTCTGTTTAGTTATTCTCCTGTTTCTACATTTTTGGATTTAACACAAAATCAAGTTTATAATTGTGGTATAACTGGCTTGAATTGGAAAGCTCTTCCTACTAAAACACTTGTATGAGATTGTAAAAAAAAATGTTTATGATTTTAAACTTAAGAAACATATTACTGTTTTGTTAATTTGCAACATGACTGGGAGCCATGACACCAACATCCACCAACAGTGATTGGGAAATGTAAGAAATCCAGCACTTTTAAGAATATTAACATGAAAACACTGTTTGTCAATTATTATAATTGGAGATTTCTAGATGACACGGGATATTTTTAAGAAGTATTTTTTTTTAATCTTTATACTCAAAGTTAAAGCACTTTTTAAAAAAAGTAATCTTCTACAGAAAGCAATCTTGTTCTTTGTTAAAGCAGGAGCACATCTGAATGAAAATTTAGAATCTTTTGATGGTAGCATTAAGCACTTATTTCTTACACATAATGTAATATTACTGATACAAACAGTGGACTAAAGTGTCATTGAATTGATGAAAAGACATTATCAGAAAGCTTTTATTCAAAAGCTGCTACTTGCTGATAATATATCAAATGCTTTCGATTTTTAGAAGTTTTACAGTATCAAAAAATCCATATACAACTTGGCTGATGCTTGAAATGATTTGTCTGAACAGATTTTCCAGAGAAGAAGAAGAAAAATGTGACCCAACACTATTGATATCACAGAATATTGTGAAGTATATGATGATGTTTCAGAAAATATTGACCTTGGTATCAAATGTACCATGTTTAAAAAATATGGCTGTAGATAAAATCACAGACGGGCTTAATTGTGACAAGAATGATCTTGGTTATGAAGAATTTATGGATGACAAAATTATTCAAATGTTTTTAATCTACAGAAACCTAAACCAGATTAATCAGGGAATGAAGATCCAGAAATCATTCATGCAGAAGGGACACTGAGACAGTGAAGATTCTAAATGCATTAATTGTTTTGAGATGCAAGAAGAAGCAGATGCAACCCAAGTACTTTTAGCATCTAAAATCTATAATCTTGCTGCAGTAAAAACACAAGCAAACTACAAACAAAAATGTTTCAAATCGATTATTTTTATTAATGGAAACAGATACTATATAAAATACTACTCTATAAAATTTTTGTTGCATAGATTATTTTTTTACTATTAATTGTGCTCTCTGTTCACGAAATAAAAGTGAATAAAAAAAAGCACTTAATTATCATTTTTTATAAATTAACAAATAGAAATATGATTTTAATAATGGTCTCATACTGTCTTTCTATTATCCATGACCCTGTCAGCCTCATGCGTGCTAAATACTCGGAAGTTTACTGTATATGATGTATAATAGGGTGGGCCGAAAAAAACTTTTTTTCGATTTTCAATTATGGCGGGTGCGGAAAAGTGGCCTTTTGTGGCACTCAGTTCATACAAAAATTTTGAGATTTTTTGGACATTTCCTTACCCTGCCGCAAACGGCTTGAAGTTTTGCAAAAATGCTCATTTTTGAATTTTTTTCGAAAAAAATTAAAAAATGTTAAATTAATTTTTTTTTTATTGTATTTAATTGAAAAGGCATATTTAATATACCAAATGATTAAATAGTATCTGATCATGCATTATTTAATATCTATGTGTATTATAACTTAGGCAATTTTTATAGCTTTTTCACGTATAGCAGGCAAAAGTTGTATTAGTTTGAATCGATCGTTAGTTTCTATATTATTTATGTCCCTTGGTCTTCTTTATATTTTTTCTATGTGTCAAACGTCATATATTTGGGGAACAGACAGCAGTCTACTTCAAAAACAAATCTGGAAGGTGAGAAAGGGGTGAAGCAGGACTCTAAGCGAGCGCAATGACTCGTCTTAATACTCATGGAGTGAAGGACGAAATAGTTGACAGCCAAAATGCGATACAGGATTCTTATTATTTATCCTTGCTCAGTTACCTGTGACATTTGTTCAGTGTTAACGTGAAATCCTTTTATTGTGATATACAGTGCTTTTTGGTTCGTTTAATGTGCATTTTTAGTGTTTTGTGCGTTTTATTACAACGAGCTTAGAAATGGCTAGTGTAAAGGGCCATGACAATGCAAAGATACGCGATAGCGTGAAAAGTAACTTTTTGGGGATGCATATTGAAAGAATTGCAATTTCCAACTTATGCTGATAATCATGCACCACTACTACTGGTTGCTTCGCCATGTAGAAGTTGTGACAGCAGAGGATACGAATCTCGTCATCGATAAAAACAAAGTCAGAAGAGAGAAATAGAAACTCGGAAAGAAGATACAGCCAGAAGAAGTTATTGAAAGAAGGAAAATTAAAAGCATATTTTTTGATGGTAGAAAGTATAAAAGTATATTAAGAGAAAGAAAAATAACAAGCGGCACCGTCGAGAAAAAGGCGAGGAACATATCACCATGTTGTTTGAACCTGGTTAGGAATACTTGTGTCACTTGATACCTCGTTCCGTTACCTTGATAACTCGTCAGTTCAGAAAAGTCTAACTTGTGGTGACTTGGAAGATTGTATTATGATTTTGCTATTTCTTTTCCGTGACCGGAACGAGGTATCAAGTGACCCGAGTATTTCTAACCAGGTTCAAACAACACGGTGATGTGTTCCTCGCCTTTCCTTCGACGGTGCCGCTTGTTCTTTTTTTTCCTCTGAATATACTTTTATCCTTTCTACCATCAAAAAGTATGCTTTTAATTTTCTTTCTTTCAGTAACTTCTTCTGCCTGTATCTTATTTCCATATTTCTTTTTCTCTCTTCTGACTTTGTTTTTATCGATGACGAGATTTGTATTCTCTGCTGTCACAACTTCAACATGGTGAAGCAACCAGTAGTAGTGGCGCATGATTATCAGCATAAGTTGGCAATTGCAATTCTTTCAATATGCATGATGCCCCCAAAAAGTTACTTTTCACGCTATAGCGTGTCTTTGCATTGTCATGGCCCTTTATACTAGCCATTTCTAAGCTCGTCGTAATAAAACGCACAAAACACTATATTAAACGACCCAAAAAGCACTGTATATCGCTACAAAAGGGTTTCACGTTAACACTGAACAAATGTCGCAGATAACTGAGCAAGAATAAATAATAAGAATCCTTTATCGCATTTTGGCTCTCAACTATTTCATCCTTCACACCCGGAGTATTACGACGAGTCATTGCGTTCGCTTAGAGTCCTGCTTCACCACTTTCTCACCTTCTAGATTTGTTTTTGAAGTGTACTGCTGTCTGTTCCCCAAATATATGACGTTTGACAGATAGAAAAAATATAAAGAAGACCAAGGGACATAAATAATGTAAAAACTAACGATCGATTCAAACAAATACAACTTCTGCCTACTATACGCGAAAAAGCTATAAAAATAGCCTAAGTTATAATACACATAGATATTAAATAATGCATGATCAGATACTATTTAATCATTTGGTACATTAAATATGCCTTTTCAAGTAAATACAACCAAAATAAATTAAATTTAACATTTTTAAAATTTTTTCGAAAAAAGTTCAAAAATGAGCATTTTTGCAAAAATTCAAGCCGTTTGCGGCAGGGTAAGGAAATGTCCAAAAAACCTCAAATTTTTTTTATAAACTGAGTGCCACCAGTGGCCACTTTTCCGCACCCGCCATAATCGAAAATCGAAAAAAAGTTTTTTTCGGCCCACCCTAATGTATAATGTTCATTATACATATATCTTTTTTTAAGCGTCAATTACTGACTTACATTCACTGATATATATTTTACTCATTTTTGCCTTTTTTCTCATTTTTATCTTTGTTTTAATGAAGAAAGGGTCAAACCAGTTTTGGTGTGATATTTTTCCTGCAATTTTTTCAACCTCCACCTCCAACTGAAACATAATGAATGTAGGCATCAGAGTCACAGGAAATTATTACAGTGAATTGCCGACAATAGAGAAAAAAATTGACATTGACATATCACCCCCCCCCCCCCCCTAAATTTTCAGTCTCAATTTCTTGATGGATTTGCATTGATCTCAAAAACAGACAGAATAGCTTTAAAAAAAATAATAATAATAATAATAATAATAAAATATATATATACATATGTATGTATGTATGTATGTATATATATATATATATATATATATATATATATATATATATATATATATATATATATATATATATATATATATATATGGATTTCTGTGAAAATGCAAAAAAACTTTCATGCTTGAATAAACCTAAAATTTATAATTACTGATTTATTTAATAAAAGATTAAATACACCTTTTTTGTTTAAAAAATTAAAATCAAAACTAAATTTATTTCGGTTTTCTCATCTTGGAGTAATTTATCATAAAAATAAAGATCAAAGACAACTGCTAAATGAATAGTTATGAAAGCAATTTTAATCAATAGAATAAATGTAAAATTTAAAATTAGAAAAAAATGCATATATTTAGAGAAATCTACATAAATGTATGAAATAAAGTAAAGTAAAATGTGACACAATGAAACTAATGCTAGCAAACTTACATTTTGATTTTTTTTTTTTTTTCACTAATGTTCTTTTGGTCTTAAAAAAAAAACTTGCCTAATGATAGTCCACTTTAATAAAATCCCTTATTTCCTTGTCACATTTTAAAAGCATTAGGCTGTAAAGTTTGTCATTGCTCATAACAATTTGAAATACCTTTTTTAATAATTTTTATTGATTAAAGATTCTTTTATTTGATGCAACAGAATTACCTGTTGTTTTAAACAAGAGAAAGTCTTTCAAAAATGTAGAATTTCCCAAGTTCAAATACATTGGAAGGGGGGGTTCCTCCGCCTCTTTCATCGCGAGGCCTCTGCAAAAACTGCAAAAAGTTAGGTCAAATAAAAGAAATTACAAAGACTGCTTCAAACTCATTGCTCCACAACTCTTCTTTTTATGATTTATCAAACTAAATTTCAGTTAAGATTGTCTTTAATAAAGTTTTTTTTTTTTTTTTTTTTTTTTTTTTAATATTTAGCAAAATGTGTGATTTAAAATTTAATTTTTACATTTTTTTTTTTTTTTTTTTTTTTTTTTTTTTTTACAAACAAAATTTTAGTAAGTTCTAAGTAACTAAAAAGTTTTCTTCAATTATTTTTAATATTTTGCTTGGGAAGTAAACTGTTGCATTTTTTGAGTAATGTTGGTGGAAAAATCCCCTTTTTTTAATTAGCTCATTTCTATAAGCCTTTCATAATAATAATAAAAATACTGTTTTTTTCTTTTTTATATGCATACAGAACAAAAATAAACACTGGTGTGAACAGAATTTTATAAATTACAAGGGGATGCTCAAGGCTGTAGAAATCAGAACACAGTTGTCAAAACTGTTGAAAAAATTCAAGTCTCCCTGTGTTGTAAGTAAAGGTATGTCTTCTTTTTAAAATAAATCAATGAATGAAAAATTCTAAATACAGTAGACGCTCTCAAATCTGCAAACGTCTATAATCTGCACATCATTACAGATGTAAAATTGAACTGAAAAATTCTACAATTTTGCCCCCACATCTGAAATTAAACTTTCATTCCAGATGTAGGGGCAAAGTTGCAGAATTTTTCAATTATATAATTAAAATTATTGTTTAAAAAATGTATAAACAAAGCAATGACCAGAAATCCGCACAACCTCTGCTTCAGGGCTGTGCAGATTTGAGGGAGTCTACTATACTCTATCAATACAAAAATATTAGACAACATTAAAAGAACCAATTTGTATATTGTATCTAAATATATAAAAATTTATTTGAAAAGTCTAATTTGAGATTTTTCATATTAAGATAGTATATTTGAGCTTACTATTCTTAGTAAATTATAAGTTATAATTTTTTTTACTAACATTCCTAAATTAACTGCAATAGTGAATGAAATTTTGAAATGCATTTATTTCTTACATATAAAAATAAGGATTTCTGAAATGCTAAGATTCTTTGAAATTTATGAAATTTTTTCATTAATTTGAATTTTATGATAAACCAAAGAAAAAAATTAACTAATAAATATTTGTGATTTTTCTTTTAATTTTTCAAAGTTTAAGTACTTTTTATTTATTTATTTATTTTCAGAATTAATGTCATTAAACAAAATGCAATGGCAAATAATACTGGTAACAAAATACAAAATAATAATAATAATAATAATTATAAAAAAAAAAAATAAATAAATAAATAATTAAAGATAAAAATTTTGAAATTAAATAAAATAGAACTTTGTGATAAAAATTTGACTTTTTTAACCCCTTAATTGATCAATTTTTTTTACCAGAAATGCTCCCGAAAAAGTCATATTTTTTTATTGCATATAATCAAACATCATACTTGATAGAATACGAAAATGCAAGATTTAATTTTTATTATTACCATAGTTAATGATATAAAATGATTTTTTATATCAAAATTTGGAAAAACATATATCCTAAATGTGTATCCTTTGCTTTTTGCAATCACCTTTGTATACAATGAAGACTGTTTTACAGATTTTACAAAAACTTAATTAAAACTAACTTTTACCATAAATTAAAACTTTTCAATTTCGAATAATGTTTTTTATTCAGAAATCTTTTTTTGTGTGTTGTACAATGTGAAGCAAAATATTAAAATTTGAATGAGATATTTGAAAAGAACGCCCCCCCCCCCCATAGACTTTACATTATCATCCGAGTCTTTTTCAATTTGTACTGTGGACTCCTAACAAAGAAAAAAATCTGAATGGAAGATTTCATTCACACAGACAAGGTGCGTCATCTATTGAAAAATAATGATAATACAGTCTTTTAAAAAGAATAAAAAACATCACAGAGGGAAAATAGAAAATATAGATTCCCGAACACCGTACAGGCAAACCAGTTTGGGCCAACTTCCAGTTGCCCGAACAGCATTCGGGCAAATCAGTTAAGGGGTT
>OZ025296.1:267488176-267517176 GCA_964019185.1 Maratus speculifer | reverse complement strand
TTGCTTCTTAGATTCATTTTCTTTAAATGATTCAAAACTCCCACTTGCTTTTAACCTTTCTCTCCGTTCTTTCTTTCTCTCAGCTGCAGTTTTCCCCATCTATAGTAAAAATTGGATAATATCAGAATCCTTTCAATGTATATCATATCAATGATGCATATAAATGTGACTTACTCTACGGAATAAAAAAGCTAAATATTCAATAACTAAGTTTATTATTTTAAATTTTTAAAATTGTAGTTTTAAAGTCATTAATATGAAGAAAGAAAATAGTTAAAATCATGAAGATCTTACTTTATTTAAAAACTTAAATCAAACTTTTGTTTGTTTTCTGTGACTTACTCTACAACTCAATTTGTATATTTCTCTTTCATATAAAAAGTATAAATTCAGGGTATTAATCTAACCAAATGTTTTAATAAGAAGTGTAAATACTATATTTCTAAAATACATTACAAATATTATTCGAAAAACTTTACTTACCTTTAAAATCAGAACTTGAAAATGGCACAAAATTGTAAACAGCTTCACATGTGCACAGCAGTCATTTTGAATCTCTGCAGTTGCCACAAAAATAATTTTAAAAAGTTATCTATGCTAAGTATCATTTTTCATGGAATTAACCAATAGTAATTAACTATATGAAATTTTGATGCGAAAGAGTTTCATCAAAATCTCAAAGGATTATGTTGATTTGGTATGGAATGACCCAAAAGCAGTTATTTATAAAAATTTTGGTGTTTTATGTTTTGGTAAGTGTATGTAATTTAAAAATTAAATTTGATTATTTAGGTTTTCAGTTAAGTAAAAATATTTTATGCACTATAAATGTTACTGAAATTGCAATGTCTACATTGGGTGGCTATTATAGGAAAATGACTAATTATCCCGATAACGAACACATCCTCTTAAAACCTTAAAAATTGATGAAATTTTGCAAATGGCCATTAATATATAAAACTGAAAATTTTCTATTGTTACTCAGATAAAAACATTCAAATTTTGCAAGAAAATAAAGAATATATAAATTAAATGGAGCCAACTCTTAGCATCTTTAAGATTTTCACAGAAAAACAGCGAAACTTTGAAGCATTATTTTCTGTTTTTTGATTGGTTTAATTAAGACTGTCGACAATAACTAGTGATGGGCGATAACGAGAAGTTTTTCTCGATTGTATGAACATCTCGATAACTTTCGAATGTGTAAAAATTTTCTCGATGACTCCAGTTTGCAATTGCTTTTATACTATAGAGGATTCAATTTTATCAAGAGTCTACTACAGGTGAATGAGTCTATGTTAATAAAGACACGACGGATTCACTCGCTAGTGAGCCCCTCCTTTCATTGGTGTATCCAATTTATACGCAATCTTTTAATATGAAATCTCGAACTGGGTCCTCATTGTATATGGCATCATATACCAAACGCGGTGTGCACGCACAGCAAAATCTTGTAAACAAAGAAAAAGAAAAATTTTTTTCGAATTGAACAAACAACCGAACGTAAGCTCGAATCGAACGTTAAATTTTGAAAACTGCCCCCCCCCCCCCAAGGTAACGTAGTGGGGGAGGGGAAATATATAACATGGGGTGCATAAGATCAGTAAGTGGTCACATGCCAAACAACAACTTCCTTATTTTGTAAATTCCATGTATATTATAAATATTATTTATTGCAAATCCGAAAAAAAAAACATTTTGGAACTGCCGACAGAAGTCAAAACTTGAACAATTACGTGTGTATTTTTTTAATCAGGAAATATTTTATTGTGCAGGAAATACAAGGACCAAGTAACCGCGGTAAAATAACGCCTACACGCGAGAGGAGGCCAGAGTCCCAGCAGTGGTGAACAATATTTATATGATGCAGATGTCATACACGCACCACATTGGCACGATGTTTCCCAGATGCCGATTTAGAGAAAACTTCTGAGAAATTTAAATTTCAACCCCTTATGGGTCCGTAATGTGACCCAGAATGACGGGAGAAACTTTTTTATGCTAAATTGGTAATGTATGAAGCATAAGCTTTCAATGAACATATTACATCAAAAAATGAAAAATGCCCCCCCCCCTGGCCCCCTCCCCCCCCCCAAAAAAAACCCCGGTGTTATGGGAAAAACCGTAAAACTGCAAAAAGAGCGGCGACGAAAAGTTAGTTATGCTATAGTTTTTCTCGCTGCTGTAGCTCCCATACAAACAAAGTTATAGCCTTTTAAAAATTGAAATGAAGTGAAGAAATGAGCAAAATTATGTTGGTGAATAACCAACAGGGGGGGGGGGGGTTCGGGTCAATACCCCCGCTTGTGCCATATAGCTTAAACTTTTAAGTTAAAATTGGTAGAGAAAAAAATGAGCAATATTTTAAAGTGTATGTTGGGGAGGGGGGGGCGGGTCAAGCCCCTCACCTTTGGAAGAGGTCCTCAAAGAGGGAACTTTAAAACAATGTGCCTAGGTTACAATAACAATGTGGCTAGTTCAATGGTTTTTTTCCATCTCAAAAAAATTTCCAATACGCCTAAGGACGTTTTCAATTAAAAAATTCGATCTAAAATGATAAAAACACAAAAAGCTTCGAAAAATGCCACCCCCCCCCCTCCCGCCGTGGCAACCAAATTCGGAAGGGGGGGGGTAGGAAAGCATCATAATATGAAAGAGTAATTCGAGATCTTCAAGATGATATACAATATGACGGGCTTAAAAAGTGAAAATTGTCCCTTTCCCCTGACCCCCGTCAGTCCAACCCTTTCGCCCCCAATTTCCTGCAGCAGACATTTAAATTTTTTTACGATTGATAAATAATTACCGAATGATTCGATGAAAAAAAAACGACACTTAAATTGATAAGCATTGTAGAAATCGCTACTGTTTTAAACATATGTTCGTCCCCTCTCCAACCCCCTCTTTGAATTTTTTTTTTTTTTTAATAAACAATATTTATTGGGGGGTACCACGTACGTGACAGCATGGTAAGACTAAAATATCAGAAACTTTGAAAATTAGGTCTTCATTTCACAAGTTATTGTCATATGCTTCTTTCTGTACTTCGTTTTTCGATAAAACTTTCATTTCACAAAGCTTCATCGACAAAACGCCTCGATAAAGCTTGTCATCTCTATTCTCAGCGAGAACGAAAATCATCCTTATCGAAAAAGGCATTCATCAGCAAACCACAATATTCTCGGAGTGCCGCTTTTATCAAGGTTAAATTTCATCTGGAAGTTGAAAGTCCTTCGATAAACCTATTTCAATCGAGGTTAATTTTCATCGCGATGAAATGATTTTCTCGTTATGCCTGACTTTATCACGATGAAATTTGTTGAAATGAGAGGCATATTCGAAAGCTCTTTTAATCATTCTTTCATATTATGAATCTTTCTACTTTTGGAGTTGAATTTTAAGGAGGAGGGGAGGGGTAGGGGAGGGGAGGGGGAGCGATGAGGGGGCGAATTTTTTAAATCTTATCTATTTCGACAATAAATGTTATTTTTGGTGTGGATTTTTTTATGGAACTCTCCGGTAAATATTATTTATTAAATATAAAGATTTTAAAGTGCAGGCTGCATCATTTTTAGGTGTAGTCTAGGAAAAATAATTGAACCCACGGGTGACATGTAAATTTCAAATCTTTTTTTTTTTTTTTTTACTTGTCATGTTATATGTACATTATCGGAATGCTTTGGCACCTCATTTTACGAATCCTTCTCCGCCTGGAGTTGAATTTCAGGAGGAAGGGGTGGGGGGAGAAACCGATAAGAGGGTGAATTTTTTAAACCGTGTCTATTTCGGCAATAAATATCATTTTAGATGTGGAGGTTTCTTTTATGGAACTCTTCGGTAAATATAACTTATTAAATATAAAGATTTTAAAGTGGGGGGGGGGGGGGTACGTCATTTTTAGGTGTGTTCTAGGAAAAATGAGTGAATCCACAGGTGACATGTAAATTCCAACCTCTTTTTTGGACCCGTCATGTTATATATATATCATCGGAATTTTTTCGAACCTCTATTTCATTTTACGAATATTTCTCCTCCTGGAGTTCAATTTCAGGAGGGGGAGGGGAAGCGACAAAAAGGTGATTTTTTTTTTTTTTTTAATTTTAGCTATTTTGACAATGAATATCATTTTAGATGTGGTTTTCAGAGGAGCGCTCCGGTAAATATTATTTCATAAATACAAAAGTTTAAAATGGGGACTGCGTGATTTCCTGGTGCATTCTGGGAAGAAAAAGTAACATTACGGCCACGGGTGAGGAGTAAATTTCAAACTTTTTTTGGATCTGTTATGTGATATGTCATAGGAAAGGTTTCGGAATACTCTTTCATATTATGGACCTTTCTCTTCCTGCAGTTTAATTTCAGGACGGGGGGGGGGGAGTGAATTTTTTTAATCGTAGCTATTTTGAGAATAACTTCATTTTAGAAGTGGTTTCTTGATGGAACCTTCGAATAAAAATTACTAATTATAGACATTTTAAAGTAGGGGATGCCTGATTTCTGGGTGTATTCTGTTAAGAAAAATTAAACCTGCGGGCAGGGTTGGCATGATTTAAATCAACCGATTTAAATCAAGATTTAAATCTAGATTTAAATCAACTGATTTTTTTAAAAAAATCATTTGATTTAAATCAATTTTTTTTTTTCATTTTTGAAATTAGTCAGCAGAGAAATAAGAAATAGGTGTAAATAAATAACAGGTATTTTTCTGGTATTTTCAGGATTGCTATCAGAAAGAATGTGGCAGTTACAGGTTAAGTCCGGGTGTCCCCCTCCTAATCCTTTAATTGTTTGTTCTTTTGTAATAAACTTTAGATGATGAGGCAAAAGAAGAAACACTTTATAAATCATATTTCGTTTGCCAATCTTGGCAATTAAATTTTTTGAGTCTTTTTTGTTTCACAAGTTATTAATTAAACAAATTTATTAATGTTCACCAAAAAATCGGATACTACGTGCAAGGAACAAGTTTTAAAACTTGCCATATTACACTGTCAAATTTCAATCACAGCTTACGAATTTTTTTAATTTTTGGGTAAAAAGTTTAGAAAATGTATTAGATAAAGATAGCAGAGTTGCCAAGCCTCCTGATTTTCATATGTTTCTCCATACTCCTTATTTTTGACATATTTCTCCTAATTTTTCATACTTTTTAAATGTTCTGTTATTTAACAATCAAATGTGCTATGATTCAGTGAGAAAAGCTCTAGTACAGGTGTAATTGTTCTTTAGTGTGTTTTGTATGATGAATTACACCCAGATTCATTATAACTATGAATCTTTAAGGTTTGTTATTGTTACTATGGTCATGTATTGAATTAATAATAATTTGTCTCTATTAAGACTTATTTATGATCTTTACTATAGTTTTATATAAGTTAATGAGTAACAAAACAACCCTGTTTTTATAATATTTAGTCAAATTAAAAATATGTTAAAACATACTAAACATCATATTCTTAAATGTGTTCTACTTGTAAGGAATACATACTTTCCTTATTCGAGTAAGCGTGATAGATTTCTTTTTAATCTTTAGTAATAACCAAGCAATATTGAAACTTAAACTTTTACTAAAGATGTTTACGTCAACAAATTAACAAGTTTTCATTGACAAAAACATCTCCTGATTTCTGAAATAAAATCTCCTGATTTTTAAGTTTCTGAACTTGTCAAGTCTGAGATAGAATTACAAAATTTAAAGCAAAATATGAACAAGCTATTAATGCCTGTAGTTTTGCTGGAGTTTTATTAAGTCCCTCTATTTTAAATTGAAATGAAATTTCACTTAGTGTAGAGGAAAATAATGAAGATTTGGCATTCATTAAAGAAAATTGCCCAAATCTTCTCACCACTGTAGCACATTTTCAAGCAAAAAATGGCCCATTCCAAAAATTACCATTGCTTGAGGAAAAAGTTTCAGATACTGTGACAGATTATGATTGGTGGAAGTCCTTTTATATAATTGGAGGTAAAGAGATAATCAGCAAAATTGAAATTGAATTTATTTATCAAATAACAAGAGCCGTGGCTTCATCTGCTGGAGTAGAAAGACAATTTTCTTCTTTTGGACTAGTTCATTCAAGCCTTCATAATAAATTAGGAGTGGACAAAGCTTCTTTTGTTCAAACAATTAAATCCCTGATTTATTTCTATTTGCTTAAAAACTATTGAATTAATTGTGATTTTTATCCTTTAATAAATAGCTTGCATTAAATGATTATTTAATTTGTTTTTTAAATTTTACCATTTTCAATTCATTTACAACCTATTTAAGTTTATTTCTTATTTAGTGTGCACAATTCAATTACAAAATAATAGAATGGCTTTAGATTAAAGCCTAGATGTTTAATTTTTAGTACCAATCAGTAACTAGAATATAGTATTTACTAAACTATATAATTATTTCTTATATTACTAGGGGGGCCCCGCCCCCCTGCTCGCTATGCTCGCCAACCCCCCGCGTACTCGCTACGCGGCTCCAAATTATTGGCTACCCCTGCTTGCTGCGCTCGCCAATACCCCATGGTATGAATAAGCAGTTGCAGACCTTTCAAATGATGTGTCTCAAGACTGGTGTTGTAAAGAAATTAAAAATGTGCCCCCCTGGGGGGCAGAATGGAAGTGACACACAAGACATCCATAAAATGAATAAACAGTTGCAGACCTTTCAAATGATGTGTCACACAATTGGTGTTGGAAAGAAATTACAAAATGCGCCCCCTCTGAGGGCAGAGGGGGGGGAGGGGTTACGCATAAGATATCCATAATATGAATAAGCAGTTGCAGACCTTTCAAATGATGTGTCACACAACTGATGTTGTAAAGAAATTAAAAATGTGACCCCCACTGGGGAGAGCAGAGTGTGGGGGTGACACACAAGACATCCATAATATGAATAAGCAGTGGCAGACCTTTCAAATGATGTGTCACACAACTGGTGTTGTAAAGAAATTAAAAATGTAACCCCCGCTGGGGAGAGCAGAGTGTGGGGGTGACACACAAGACATCCATAATATGAATAAGCAGTTGCAGACCTTTCAAATCTTGTGTAACACGACTGGTGTTGTAAAGAAATAAAAAATGTGTCCCCCCTGGGGAGCAGAATGGGGGATAACACACAAGGCATCCATTATATGAATAAGCAGTTGCAAACCTCTCAAATGATGTATCAAACGACTGGTGTTGTAAAGAAATTAAAAATTTGGCGAAATATTACAGTTATCGCCAAGTTGGCGTCACTTTTGACAACTAATTTTGGTCGCCAAATTTGGCGATATATCGCCAAGTTGGCGCCAAACTTGGCGATTGTTGGCGATGGTAGTCTTTCCTCTCTTTATGGTAACCCATACGGCGATGCATAGACAGAGCCCTTTCCTGATTGGTCTATTCGACTCATGGAAGGAGTGGACAACCCGGATTCGTTAGTTCCGGAAATCTTCCACATCAGCATCATTCCAGGAGTCATTCCTTTTAAGGCTAGTTTTTTTTTACTATAGAAGGATTTTTATAAATTATAAATATTATTTATCCTTTTTTTAGTTATTTTTATAAAAAACTGCTCCATGTATTGTAAAAACATAAAAACACAATAATTAAAAATAGAATTCTAAAAAAATCAAATAAATCCGATTTAAATCAAAAAAATCTGATTTAAATCAAATAAATCCGATTTTTTTGATTTTTTTAAAAAAATCATGATTTTTTTCCAACCCTGCCTGCGGGTGAGGAGTAAATTCCAAACTTTTTTTGGACCCTTCATGTGATTGATTTTTGGAATGTTTTTCGAATCACTCTTTCACATTATGAACGTTTCTCCTCCTGGGGTTGAATTTCCGCAGGGGGGAGGGGAGCGATGAGGGTGAATTTTTTAAATCGTAGCTATTTTGAAAATAAATTTCATTTTAAATGTGATTTTTTGATGGAGCCCTTTGGTAAAAATCTTTTATTAAATATAAACATTTAAAAGCGAGACTGCGTGATTTCCGGATGTATTCAGGGTAGAAAAATATAGTGGAATAATGAGGAGTAAATATGAAGCTTTTTATGGACCGGTCATATGATAAATCAACGGAAATTTTCAAACCACTCTTTCATATTATGAATCTTTCTTCTCTTTTCCTCAATTTGGCCTCCTTACAGAAGCGCTTCTCAAACTTTTTTGAAATCATTTCGTTTTTGTGAATTCAGATCTGATTTTTTTTATAGAGACTTCCAATATATAATTTATAATGTATGAAAAATTCACAAACTGTGAGGACAGGCTGTATTCCGGGTGTTGCAATAGTTGGAATTCTAAGGGTAGTGTTTTTATATCTTTTGTTGACTCCTCTTTCGTGATATATCATTAGAAAGCTCTGTAAATACGATTTTATTTTATATACCTCCCGCGCTCATCCCGCCCCACTTTGCCCCCCGCGGGAAACTCTTTAATAAATTTAACCGACACCCATCATGCGAAGTATTGTTGAAAAGCCTAATGACCATTTACTTATATTATGCATTTTCATTGCTCCTGCGCTACTTTGCCCCCCACCCCCGAGTGGTCCGTTTAATGAATTTCAATAGAGAGTCTTCTAATAATGGGAGAATTGTATATCGCATCTCAGTATATGTACAAAAATCAATAAAAGATTTTGATCACTTTTAATATCCTTTTAGTTCATGTTCTTTCACTAGGAGTGCTTTTGATTATTTTTTCTTTGGCCATTTTGCTACTCGCGACTTTACAACTTATTGAAACCAAGGAACGCCGTTACATGACTTTTCTACTATTGCGGCTCCATTATAACATCCTTTTGGTTTGTTGTTGTTTTTAAATTCATTTGTTTTCAGTTTCCATGTATTTATTAAATTATGCTTTTTAAACATGTAATAACAAAGATTTTAATAATCGATTGTAAAAACATCTCGATTGTAGATTCTCGAAATTAATCGATGACTTTATCGAATGCGCTTTTTTACGATTACGATTTTTATCGAGTAGGAAATTTTCGAGAATCGCCCATCACTAACAATAACCCAGATTTATAAAACACGCAAGAACAAATTATATATTTAAAAAATAAAAAAATAAAGCTAAAGCCAAATATTTATTTTTTTTTTTTTTATGAACTAAAAATATCATGTTAAATAACATTTTAATATTTTACAGTACAAAGTCTCAAATCCGGACATCCGAAATCCAGAATTCTCCAAAATCCGGACATTTTTCTAACTAGTGTTTTTTTTTTTTTTTTTGGTACCGTAATTTATGGAATAAACGCCGCGGCGTTTATGAAAATTTTGAGCAAATTATTCAGTGTTTCAAAAGAAAAAAAATCACTTTTCTTTTCCCTTTTCCGCGTGTTCGCGATGTTACCGATCGTAAATCAACAAATGCAATGCATCATGACTCATCCTTTTCCAAGAAATACGGTGACTGGAGTAAACAGGAAGGGACAATAGATGCCTGCTTTTATTGCACTTCGTTGTAGAAACAAAGTATTGGAAACAGGGGCGTGCGAAAAGAAAACTGCCCACGGCACGGGGCAAAGTTGCATTATGGCGCTTCCTTCTCCCAACTTTTTTTTTTATGACACGCCAAAAATGAAGTTGATAGTATAAATTTGGCGCCCTTTAAATTTTCACGCTCGGGGCGATCGCCCCCTCCCCCTTTAGCACGGCGTTGATTGGAAAGGTTTTTTTTAATTTCACAATTGAAATGTCTCTTTTGTTGGTACATTTCAGTTCTGTTACAAAAACTACAGTATTTTCGATCCCCTATCAGTGCAAGATTTTCTAGTTCTCATTCTTATGATGATTTACATTTTAAAAAAATATCTATATATTTATCTAATAATAAGAGCGAAATTTTGTAATTTCCTTCTTATGACAACTGATAAAATATTTATTGATGCACTTTAATTCATATTCCGTAAACGTATAAAAAAAATTTCCAAGAAAGTTTATAAAAATTTTCTAATAAAGAAAAAAAGTGAGAAATTATTTAAATTCTATTCTTTTATATTTAAAAAGGACCTCGTGAATGTCTCATCAAAACCGAGATGGTTGAGTGTGGAAAAAGAAATTAATGAGCTGCAAACAAGCGGAAAAAAAAAAAAAAAGACACAATAAGCAAAACAAGGTTTCTTTTTATTATTAAAAAAAAATCGATATCTTCTCTGATAATTTACCGATTCCGTTCAAATTTTCAGCAAGTTGCAATGATAGTGAATTAGGGTGTGTAATATTTTTTTTATTAAAATATAATAAGTTATTCAAAAGTTACAACATCCTACAAAAAGGTCCAGTACATAGCAACTCCAAAGAAAAACAAGTGCTCTGCAGTTTTTCGAAAGTCAACGTTATCGGAATAAGGCTCCGTTCAGATTGCAATACTCTTCTCTTCAACTGAATCCTTGGAAAAAGTGTGGAAGTCCTTTTGTATAGGATCTACTTGCAGTTTCTACATAATAGTAACAAGGGGAATTAACAAAAGAATCGACAGATAAGCAATCCACCCTACTTGACGGAAAGGTTTTTCTTTTACCGGACAACCGCTCCTTTCCTGCAAAACTCATTAAGATCAAAAACGCCACGACAAACGAGCCAACACCGAACTTTAAGAAGTGGTAAAATGTGTTTGGACCTGCAGAAAGGAATTGTGCTTGGATTTTTTTTTTCTTTTTTGTTATTGTTAAAGAAAAAATATTTTTGGTGGCGGGTTTACAAACTGATATACATTTCGAAAAATGAAATATGTTGAAAATTGGGAGCGGTGTTTTCGAGATTTTACAGTATGTATTTAAAGTAAGAAAAACAACATATCAAACAAATTTCAGGAAAAAATTCCGGATCTGGAAGTTCCGGAAAATCGGTTCTGTAATATAAATACTCTATTCCTACATTTTTTTTGACAATTAGTTATTTTAATAATTTAATTAGTCTAATAATTCCATTTTTTGCCGTATTTATGCGATATTTTGGGTATGTTATCGCATCCTTAATAAGAGAAAATAATTTCTTTTGACTGCGGCGTTTACGAAGGGTGCGGCGATTATGCCGATTTTTTTCAAAACGATATCAATATTTGAGACTGCGGCGATTACAGCGGGTGGGGCGTTTCTTCCCTAAATTACGGTAAGTATAAAATTTTGAATTCTTAAAACGATTGAAAACTTGTCCACAACTATAACGATTCTTATAGGCCCTAACGAAAGTTTGGGATCGGCGTGAAAAGGCCTCAATTCATTAGATGATGTAATCAAAGGATTGGAGCAAAGGAACATCGTAACAGGTGTGGAACTGATGTCTATTTACAGAATCAAAGAAAAAGTTTTTGCCGAGAAATCGAAATTAATGAAGCAGCGCAAAATAACGGACATGTTCAAAAGACAATAGTGAAAAATTTAATTTATTAACTTACATTTGTTGTGATTCAGATAAGCTTTTATTTATTTTTATTAAAATAATAATCTATCTATTTTAGTTTTATATTTTTTTCCAGTATTGTAAATGTGTTTCTGGTGTAAATAATTTGTGGAGAAAGGAATTCAATGTGGATATTTATTTATTTCATTTAAAAAACTTTTTTTAAGATTCTCATTATTATTTAAAATATCTTCTTTAATATTATTATTTTTCAGTGCTAAAAATGCAATTTTGATATAAATCACGTACTTTTTTTTAGAAGGGGGGGGGGGTAGATTCTAAAAATGATCTGAAATTCAGAAAAGTCCGAAATTCGGAATCGCCGAGGTCCGGAGGATTCCGGATTTTGGACTTTGTACTGTATTCTTTTTTAATGTATATAACTTTGTTTAGCATATTTTGTAATTTGGCAATAAAACCAATCAGGAAGCAGAAAATATTGTTTAAGGCATAATCAAAGAGTTTAATCCCACCCTATTTAAATAAAAGCAATAAAATTACAGAAGTTCTTATAAAATCTATTTTCTGTCTTAAAGCTTTGCCTGTTCATCTCTGACTGACAAATAATAATGAAAGTTGTAGTAATCATGAGACTTTGAGTAATGAAGTCAGACTATTTCTTATTTTATTTTTTTATTATTTTATTTTTATTTATTTATTTATTTTTGCATATTTATATTTTAATTCAGAAAACTAACATGATTTATTTTTGTTTCAGGACTGTTGGAGAAACACACTGCTTTAAAAAAACAAAAAGAACTCCAATCTGCTAATATACGGCAAGCAAGAATTAACCAACAACCGAATGAGCCAGAATCGCTTCAGAGTTATAAAGTTGTGAGAAATAATTTTAATTCAACAAGATGTTTGAACCAAAAATACTCATTTAAAAAACCATCTCATCCAGGCAATACTGATCAGAAAAAAGTGAATGGACTAGATAATCAAAGGCAAAATTTTAATTCTAAGTATTCATTATCTAAAAATAAAGTTGTAAATAAAACTTCCCTAGTAAATAAATATGTTGTAAATAGTAAGAATTTAAGTAATGTTTCTATTGTAAATAAAACGTCCACATCTAATTTTAAAAACATTTCTGTTAAAGCTCCATGTATTTCATCTAATGGATCTCAGAAATTACCTTATAATACCGAAGATTTTATGAAAGAAATTGAATCGATAGCTGAATTATTAAAGAAGAAAGCATCAAGCAGTCCTCGCAGAATTTTAAATCCAGCATTAAAATGCAATAATGCTTTGCACAGTAAACAAATTATTCATAAAAAAAGTCAAAATAATGCCTCGGACAGCACTAAATTTATAAAGAAAGAGACTACATTTCTGAAAACAAAAGATTTAGATAAAAAGCAATCAAAAATGTCTGCTAATGTTAATTTTGCAAATGAAAGGAAGAGTTTTATTAATTCTAATCATGAAAATAATCTTCCTCAACAAAAAGCTTTCAGTGTTAACAAATCTGTTTATAAGAAAAATAATGTAAAACAATCATTGAGTACAAATACTGTTGCATTTTTAAGGAGTTATAAAAATGTAGATGAATCAAAGAATAGATTTAAAAAAATTTCTTCAAGACCTACATCAAGGAAAGTGATCTTTTCTGACTCTGCAAAATTTTCTCGTGATTTATATACATCTGGTAGAGCTGGTGTATTTAAAATAAAACCTTCATCTTCTAGTACTCAGGAATTAATTATGAAATTACACTCACCGGATAAGATTATTTCCTCTGCTAAAAAAGGTTTAAAAAAATTACCTCGTATCAGTAAAATGAAATCTCCTGTCTGTCTTAAAATAAAATCTTCTAATACAGTTAAAGTTCCCAAGAGTGTAAAACTGAAGCAAACAAATACTAGATATAGAAAAATTAATAAGCACTTGACTCCACCTAATAAAAGAATACAGTTAGAACATACTGCCCAACCCAAATCTTCTTTGAAAAAAAACAAGAAAAAGGTAAACAGTAAATATAAAGTAATTAATAAAACTCTAACCCCAAATTTGAATAAAAAAACAGCAAATAGATTTTGCAGTTCAGTAAATAAGAAAAATACCTCCTTAACTATGGATTGTGATATTTATCTTGAAGTCTTAAATGATTCTGCAGTAGAGAAATTAGAGCAAAATTTGCTGGCAATAAGTTCTGAATTAACAGCTCCTCTGTCACCAGAAAAGAATGAAAATTGTAACAGCAGAATTATTCAGCCTTTTGTACCTAAAATAAATTCTAAGATAGATTATAAAAGAACTCCTTTTAAGAAATCTAAATCTAGAATTTCAAAGTATAAGGTTGTAAATTCAAATGTTTCACAGAAATTCTCTGTTAAAAATGTGTTTCCTCCTATAATAACACCTCTAAGAAGAGAAAAAGCAGTTTTAGTTAGACGACTTTTTAAAAGCAAAAATGCCATTATTAATAAAAATGTTAGTCCAACAAATTATAGTGCCAAAATGATTAAATCAAAGTATCTTTCATTCAACAAAAGAAAATTGTCAAACTGCCAGAAGTATATGCATCCAGCAGTATCCCAGCACCTGAAGTTTAAAGGTAATTCTTTTGATAATCCAATTATTTTTGTTCACAAACAAACTCTTTTAATATGTGAAAAACAATTTATAAAAGCTTACAAAATAATGAAATAATAGTTCATACAATAGAAGTTCCTTAAATAAATATTTTTAAAAATGCCAAGTATTTTCCCAATTTCTCTAAACTCAGTGTAACTCTTGGTGAAATTATTAATCACATTAAAATAGTTGATCGTGTTTTTCTTAATACCAAATAGCAACATAACTCTTTTCTATTTGTTCTTTCAAAAAGAAAATATATATATATTCTTCTTAAATCCTTATTGAAATCAGCAACTAGTTTTATCTGAACATTTATGGATAGATAGAATATTTTTTATGTGTTTGAAGTAATAAAACTGGACGAAACTGAAATAATCAAAATGAAAACTTGCTTTTTATAAAACTGTAAAATCTGATTAAACTACAATATATGGATTCTAGAAAATTGTTTAACTAAATCTTTTTATGAGTCTAATATATGAATACAAAATATGAAAATACAAACAAACAATACAAAAATTTTAAATCATGACGTTTAGTTTTCAAAATCAGATATCTTAAATAGACCATGCATTACACCATAGTACCATAAATTAAAGGCCTTTTCAGCATTAAAATTTTTCTGTTGGGGTCCATATAATTTTTAAAATGTGGCTTTAATTTCAGTTTTATCAGTCATTCATTAAAGTGAAGTCAGTTCGGATTTGATTGGCAGGTGCATGGGAATTTTGAACAAGATGTGCAAGAGTACACATGGCTCTAGGTCAATTTTATCAATCATTAGTTAAAGTAAAGTCAGTTTAAAAGTGATTGACAAATGTGAGGGTTATCTTAAACACATGCTACTGTCCAATATTTTATGGAAAACAGGATTCTTCAAGCGCATGCGGCAGGGGGATAAAACTTACACTATAATCAAAATAAGAGCATTGGGGGGGGGGGGGGGATTAAAGTTTAAAAAAGCTAGGCCTCTAATTTGGTGACCAAGTACAATTTTATGGTTGCCGAATGCAAAAATTTAATTGTATTTGGTATTTGGTGACTAAGGACATCTCATTTCTAACTCTGGATATCACTTAAATCACAATCTTTCTATCAAATGTATTTATGCTTTAATCAAGATTTTTTTATTATTATGTCTGGCTAAACCTGAAATAAAACTGTATGATTTTTGATGTGAATTAGTAGTGCATCTTTACAGCAAGTTTCATTGAATAATTTAGGAAAATGTCATCTCATCATTATTAATAATGAATATTTAATTATTAGACTATTGTATTGATTATATACCTGATATCTGTTCGCAATATTATAATTATTTAAAAAATATATATAAATTTTTAATATTTTAATTTATTACTTAATTATTTTAATATTTTACTATATTGTAAGCATTCATTATAATTTCAATTGAATTAATAATTACATTCAAATTACTGTTTAAAAAATTTAAACGAAGCAATGACCAGAAATCTGCAAAATTCTAAAATCTGCAGGGCCTCTGGTCCTACGCTGTGCGGATTTGAGAGAGTCTACTGTATTTTAAATAATTAATAGTAAAATAATAAAAAATAAAAAAAATTAGTATAAATGTTTAAAAATAATTAAATTATTAAAAGTAAAGATCAAATAAATTATTAATTTATAATTAAACATGCATATTGAATTTTTCAATAAAACTTTTCTTTTAACAGTATCATTAATTTACATAAAAATCCTAAAGTAATGAGGTTTTATTTCAAGTTTAGCTATTCTTAACAGCTAAAAATGCTTTATTAATGCATAGGGTAACATCCCCAGTAATTGACACTTTAAGAGTTTGTCTTTAAACTTACTTCAATTTTCATTACAAAGAAATAAGATATTGAAAATATTTTTAAATCAAAGAATGCATATCTGTGCATCTATTTTGCCCACTAAAAGCAAAAAAAAAAAAAAAAAAAAAAATTGAAAAAGTATTTTTATAAAAATATATTTATAAAAAGTTGCTGAAATCACCAGTAATTGGCATCTAGAGCACCAATGTATGACACCTTGTGATCCAGTAATTGGCACATGTTTATATTTTAAAAAAACTTTACATTTTGCATTGAGTTCAATCGCTTCAAATGAATTTACTGTAGATGAAGATGCCATATTTCAGGTTTTTGAGAGTAAGAAATAAACATGTTAGTCTGGAATGTGAACACTTTAAAACAATACAATATACCTATATTAATACCCAGTAATTCTCATGCTGTCCCCAGTAATTGTCATATGAAGCTTTAATGGATTCCAATTATTGAAAATATTTCATATTTTCAAATAAAAACAAATGATAAACAAAATTAGTCTATAACTTTAAAAGTACTTCCAAAATAAATGGTTTAATCTCAAATTACTTGCGAATTCCTTGTAATTGGAATAGGTGCCAATTACTTGGAACTAGCAAAATTGAAGCACCATTAATTGGCATCTATCATTAATTCAGAAATCCAAATATTTGTGTCAAAAATACTTTTACACGATTAAAGTAGCCCTTTTTAACTAAACAAAACTGTTGTCAATTAAAATTTAAAATATATTATAAATCAGATAATAGTGAATTGAAAAGCATGCCTTCCTTAAACCAAAAAACAAGCATTTGCAACAAAAATGGCTAATTTGATTTAAGCCATAATTGTTTCTCTTTCCTAGGCACTATTGTCATCTAGTAGCATAAATCAAAGTTATAATCTTTAAAGTAAATGAGCATATAACTGGTATATGGTCTTGTATTTTTGAAAGACTGGATATAAATCTTATTTTAGGACATGTTTGTAGGATGTGCCAATCACTGGTGCATGCCAATTACTGAGGATGTTACCCTAAATGTATTTAATAAAAGATTGTGAATACAAGTAATATCAGCAATATCTTGATTTTTTTCACAAACAAGTTTATTTTTCTTTCTTGAAAAACTATGAATAGACAATCATATTAAAATAATACATTACAGAATGATATAAAACTAAGAAATTCTGTAATTTTGTTCTTCATCTGAACTGAAAGTCTCATTGTTTACATCTGTGATGGTGTGTGAATTTTTGGTATTTATGGATTTTAAGAGTTGTGGATTTGAGGGAGTCTACTTAGGGGTGATTCTCATCCGAAATTTCCGAAAATTTAAGGCATCCTCTTCCGAAAATTTGAAATTGGGTTATCAGTTCCGCATAGTTGCCAACTTGTAAAGTTTTGCGCGCGGAAAAAACAATTGCATAGAAATGCAAATTTCGTGGAAAAACGACGATTTCGTCAATGTTTTTGTAAACGAACTTTGTCAATAGATCAATGAAAAACGCGAATTTCCTGTGCGGATCGCGGAAAAAACGGCAATTTCACCAAATATTGCAGATAAAATGCTGATTTCTTCTGAAAACGGCAAGAAAACGCCGATTTCGTCTAAAGATTGCAGATATAACACCGATTTCGTTAAAAGATCGCGGGGAAAAAACGCCGTTCTCGATAAAAGATCGCTTAAAAATATTTTGTCAAAAGAATAGTTGAAAAAATACGTCGATTTCATCAAAAGATCGCGGGAATAAAACGCCGTTTTCGAGAAAAAATCGCGTAAAAAAGCAAATTTTGTCTAAAAATCGTCGAAAATATGCCGATTACACTTAAAAAAAAACCATGGGAAAACGCGGATTTCGCCAAAAGGTCGCGGTAAAACCGTCGATTTTGGCAAAAGATCGCAATAAATCGCCGATTTTGGCAAAACATCGATATAAATCGCCGATTTTGCTAAAATATTACTGATTTCGTCTGAAGATAGCGGGAAAACGCTAATTTTGTCCGAAGATCGCTGGAGGGGGGGGACACGACCCCCCCGACTTCCGAAAATGTGATGCGAATTTCCGAAAAAAAAATTTCATCCAGAATCACCCCTGAGTCTACTGTATTAGCCACCTTCAACAGCCAGTCTGTCCATTTGGCTCATCAAATAGGTGTTGAATGCAAGGGATTGCCCTAAGCACTAAAAGAAAAAAAATTATTTCTTGTTACAAACAAAAAATTAAATATATATTAATTAGGGATGCACCGAATATTCGGTATCTATTCGGTATTCGGCCTATTTGGCCATGTTACCGAATATTCGGCTTGGCCGAATATGAAACTATTCGGCCTGCCGAATATTCGGTATGGTTGAATATTCGGTATGGCCGAATATCAAAGTATTCGGCCGAATCCAATACTTAATAAAACCTTTTAAAAACTTTTCACTATTTCTTCTTTTAACTGTCAATTTTTTAATTTATATTTAAAATAATTAGAAACAAAATCATTTTAAAATAAAATAGAATGTTTTTATATTATTTATTTGCTATTTGTAAAGTATAACTTAAGAAAATTAACCATGAGAAGGATTAAAATTAAAATGGTGATTTATTAGGATTCTCCTTAGGAATAAATTACGTGCTCATACAAGTTTCTAAATTTTGTTTAGTAAATAATCTGTTTCTTGATTTCCCCAAATAAAAGTCCTTTAAAAGAAAAAAAACTTTTGAGATTAGTAATAGCTATCAAGGTAGACAATTTTTGTTCATGAAACCATAATCATAATCAACTTATTGAGTCATAAGTACGTTGTATTTCATTTCACTCTAGGTCAAAATTTGTGTTCGTTTACTACATTAACATTAAATAAGATAACATATTTTCAACTCACATGCTTTGATTTCTGTAAAATATGATATGATGGTAAGGGTGGAAAATACCACCATTCATAAGAAAAGAACTATGAGCCAAACATACCTTTATTCAGAATTAAGTTGAAAGTATTTGTACTTTATATTGAAAAAAATCTGCCTTGAGTTATTTAAAAAGGACAATTATCAGACTGTAAAATTTTTCTTCGGCCATTTTTTCATTATTTGATTTTAAAATGTTTTTTTTTGATTCGTAGAAAATTTTATTAATTAAAGTTTCATAACTGCGCTTCTTAAATAACTCAAGGCAGATTTTTTTCAATACTAAATGCTCTTATAAAAAGCTCTTGCTTATCAAAATGTAAGTTTCTTTTATTAAATATTATGTAAAACTGTTTTAAAAAGTAACATTTTAATACCTTTAAATTTTGAAATATAAAAAGTATTTGGAAAGCCAAGTATTCGGTATTCGGCCGAATAGTTAACTATTCGGCTGGCCAAATATTCGGTATTCAGCCCAACAATTACTATTCGGCTAGCTGAATATTCGGTATTCGGTTCACCTGTCGGCCAAATATTCAGCATTCGGTATTCGGCCAAAATCACTATTCGGTGCATCCCTAATATTAATTATATTTTTTGGTTGAGATCTAAAATTTAACAACATAATATTTTGAATGCAATGTTTAAAATTCAAAACTTTTATTATCTTTACAGTGAAATTTTAAATGTTACATTTTTTTTTTTCAAAAAATTATATCTGAAAAAAATCATTTAATTTCTAATTTAGGATCTCATTTAACTACAAGGTTGCCTCTTATGCAAATCAGATTTAAAACTAATGCTGTTTCAATGCATCACTCTAGATTAATTAGGTAAGCAGCTTTTACACAATAATAAAATAACTATTGAGTGATTGAATATACATTCATTTTATTTTCTTTTTTCAATTTCAGAAAGACAAATTACGGATGCCAAACTTATAAACTCATCTATAAAAACAGATGTAGACAAATGAAAAACAAAATAAAAAATCGTAAGTTTTAAAATGCATATTTATTCATACTTTGATAGTTAAAAATACTAATTAGTTTTTTTTTTTTTCAGCTTATCATTCCCCAGTTGTTTTCATTCGAGGTATGCGGTATGCCACAAACTTAAATGGAAAAACTCTGAGGAAATTACCTATCAAAGGTAATTCAGTTTTTTACATTCTAGTATACTAAATCTTGATATATTGATATGATTATTTTTTTGTAAGATATAAATTTTCTAAATGTATATTTAGGCAGGGCTGGCAAGTTTCTGCCGAGGTGGTTAAAACCAGTGGTTATAACCGGTTAAAACCAGCATGGCAGAAACTAGTTTTTGCCAGTAAGTGGCCTAAACTGGCAGAAACTAAGAAATAATACTAATAAGAACTTTAACCTAGCAATGATTCATAATTTACACAGGTATTTAATGTATAAAGAATTTAGTTAAAAATTTAAAATAGTTTATGAATGTTATTCAAAGCGGAAAGATTTCAAAAGGATTATATAAATATACTTTGTTTATATAATAATTTTCTGACCCTTAAACAGAAATTTTCATAATAGTAATCTGATGCTGTACAAGTTTATTGTTGTTTACAGTTGAATTTCTATTTAAAAGATTTAAAAAAAAATACAAAAAATTCTATAATATTTAATTCATTTTTTAGAGTATTTTTAAGTAATACACTGCAATAACTTAATGACCTACTGCTATATACAAAGAAAAATGGTTCTTGTAAAAGTATACATCAATAAT
This sequence comes from Maratus speculifer, assembly GCA_964019185.1. Taxonomy (NCBI): domain Eukaryota; kingdom Metazoa; phylum Arthropoda; class Arachnida; order Araneae; family Salticidae; genus Maratus; species Maratus speculifer. The sequence continues at coordinate 267,496,723 of OZ025296.1, read as the reverse complement.
TGTAGCACAAAAACAAAAAAAAATTAATGAAATATCTTGTACAATCATTTTACTATATTAAAAGAACAAAATTATTTTTGTAAAATATGATAATAATATACTAAGAGTATTCCATAATATAGGATTAATTTTGCTAACCTTTCTTAATCTAACATGCTTTTTAATTTGTTCTGAATGAAAGAAAAGTTAGAAAATAGTTCCATCGTTAAATAAAGTTAAGCAAATTTTATGAGCAGCTGCAATAGAGCAGTCATGTTTTTTACTTTCATCTAAAACCACAAGAATAGATTTTAACATTTGTGATAAGTATTTAACTTCTTCATAATTCATGATATTTATTTACATTTTTAATAATTGCTATGTCTTTAATATCATTTTCATGATCTTCAATTATCTGCAGATAATGACTGATTCTTTGTGAAAGATTCAAAACCATCAAATTCTAATACAAATTTATTTTTTAATCAAAACTATTCACAATATTTTGTTTATTATTTATTCTGAATCAAATACTACTTAATACATTTTAATACTACTAAAAAAGGTCTCGGATTATGTCACGAAATGATTTAATGCCAGTTTCTGCCGTTAAAAACCGGTTATAACCACTTTCTGCCGGCAAAAACCCAGCCCTGATTTACAGTATATTTAGTATTATTATTATTATGTCGAGTGAGGATAAAAAATAAGCTAAATGCTATTTAATGGTTTTTTTGTGTAATATGCTGTTTTATAAAGACAAAAAAGAAAACTATAAAACCAACAAGGACAAAATCTTAAATGCCTTAAGATTATGTGTGATATGCATTAACTAATAAGCCAAATCGCGCACTTTAAATTTACCTACCGAAGTAATTTTTAATAAATGTTTGATCCTGGTTTGCTAAGCCACTTTCTGACATCATACATACAGATAGTTTATTTGCCATCAAAATTTCTGATAGGTGAAGCATTATTGAACAGGTAATATACAAGGAAGTTGTGGAGGCCATGGGGATTGTTATATTCTGTATAACTCCATTGTTATAGCATATACTCTCTAATGTATACCTTCAATTTACAGTGTATGCACTATTTTTTTTTTTTTTTTTTTTTTTTTTTTACGACTATTCTGCTGGTTGTAGTTATATGTATAAGGAGGTCTTGCTTTAAATAAGAATGTCCACAAGATTCAAAAGATTATTTCGTTTGTGCATTAATGGATTTTTTTAACAATTTATGTGAGAATCCTAGGGGCAGAACTATCTCGAAGTGTCTGCAATGCTAATAATATTTTCAAAAATAGTCTACTAGATGCAGCGTATTATGTAAAACTATTCTTTGTGCTATTGTAGTGCTAATTAATTATAGCAACGTGTGTGTGTGTGTATGTGTAAACTATTTCCATCATTTACAAAAAAAAAAAAAAAACTTTAGATAAACAAAGATTTATTTAAGGCATTAAGCAGAAAATTAGATACAAAAGGAACATTGAAAAATGCTCTATTTGAAACAAGGCAATGTTGTTTTATCATTTTCCAAAATTCTCGACACAACTGTTGATTTAATACATGATACAAAAGAAGTTGATCCTTTGATGAAATTCAGGCTGTTTTCAAAATCTGTTTTAATGCGATTTTTTCACAAAAGTTGCCGTCTTTTGGCAAAATCTGTTGTTTTTTCGAGACTTTTTGAAGAAATTTTTTTTTTCCCATGATTTTTTAACATTTGGCATTTTTATGTGATCTTCTGGTGAAATTAGCATATTTTTGTGATCTTGAGGCGAAATTTACTGTTTATTCATGATTTTTTTACAAAATCTGTTGCTTTTTCCGCAATTTTTTTAAAAAAAAGTCAAAATTTCCCTTTTTTTATAGGATTTTTGACGTAATTTGCTGTTTTTATGATCTTTTGGCAAAATTTATCATTTTTGTGATCTTTTGGCGAAATCTGCAGTTTTTTTCAAATCTTCTGATTTTGCGTGAATTTTTTGATGAAATATGCCATTTGTTTGCGATCTGTTGGCGAAATTTGTCAACTTTTTAAGAAATTAGTCATTTTTCCAAAACATTTTGAAGAAATTTGCCATTTTCTCGCAATTTTTTAACGAAATTTCCTGTTTTTCGCTATTTAGTGAATTTTGCATTTTTTTTCTTGCGATCCTTTGAAGAAATTCGGGCTTTTTCGTGATATTTTGATGAAATTGTGTATCTCACAGGTCACGTAATGCTGTTTTTTGCATCCCATCTCTGTTTTTTTTTTTTTTGCATCCTATTTCTGTTTTTTTGCATCCCATCTGTTTTTTTTTTTTTTTTTTTTTTTTTTTTTTTTTTTTTTTTTTGCATAATTTATCTGCTATAGCGCAACCGCAGCAATGCTGTAAGTATTATGTTTTCAATCTGCAACCCCTGTTGCAGTGTCATGCACATTCTGCCATGAGGGTGAGTTGTATGTGCTGTTTCCCCCTAATTTACCTTATATTGCAAAATTATCCTCATAATGATATATTTATTTCATAATAGTGGAAAAACATATGCTAGGTAAGCAAGTTTCATTAAAAATATATGTATATATATACCTGTTTTACAACTAAATCACAAATAAATCTACATAATAATGAATGTCTGCAAAAATTTAAAATTTCAAAGCAAAACATATAAAAATTCATAAACATAACTTAGAATATTACAATAAACATCCTCTAGTCAAGTATCATAAGTTCTCGTCTCTATGTTGGATAATTCAGTATGACTTTTGATAATAAAAAAAAATAGTATTCCTTGTTTAATCACACTTGATGTTTATAATAATATGATGGAACTTAAGAGTAAATATTGAAACGTGAAACTTTGAAAAAGTCATGCCATAAACTTTTTTAATCAAATAATGAGCGAAAATGTTGAAGTTCTCAAAGTGATACGGTTGGCGATGAATTTGAAGATGTTTCAAGTTGTTTATTTTTAGAGAATATCAAGTGGCAACTTAATCAAGCAGAAATAAGAGTGAATTGAAGCAGATTTTGATGAGCTGACTGAGGAAATTTTGTCAAATGAAGCTATCATTTAGAGTCTTATGAACTCAACAGCTCCCAAAGACATCGGAATTGATGAAGATGATGTGAAAGAAATAAATAACATAAATTAGAATAAAGCATCTGATGCTTTGGATGCATTTATCAATTTTCTGAGTGTAGCAATTTGTTCAGTAATGCAGAAATTGTACATTATATTATTGAATTTTTTTAAATTCGAGTTGCTTGAAGAATAAAATGTGCACTTATCATTTTTTGCTTAATTCTAACTTCTGCAAATTTTTCTGACATTCATACTGTAATCCAGAAATTTTCCTAATCTGGCATGCTTCGAGTCCTACATGTGTTAGGTTAAAGAATTTTTACTGTATTTGCTTGCTTACATTTTTCATGTTTTATTGTTAACTAATCCTTTAAATGTCCTAAACGGGTTTTTCCATCATGAAACTTTTTGAATCAAAGACTTTAATTAATACAGTTTTGATATTAAAACTAATTTTTTTTAAGTGAATAAAATAAATAAATATGTAAGGTTATTAAATAAAAATTCTTATACCAATATTTTTCATAGCTACTATTTTATGAATACTTAAACATAAATGGAAAATTCTTTAAAACACTTAAAAGGTTCATGTTCAGTTATTATTATTATTTCTTTTGTGGATTGCTGATCTGAAATATTTTTATTTAAAAGAATTTTAACTCAAAAATTGCAAATTAATGATAAAGTAAGTTCTATTGAAATGAAAAAATGAGGTCCTTATTTATAAATTTTAATTTTGTCTAGCATTTTACTTCATTGTATAATAAATATTTTGTATATTAGGACTTACAGCCAGAAATTCCCGACAAAGTTGTACCAAATTAGTCATAAGAAGTCCTGAGAGTTTTGTTAAAAATTTTCCAACTTCTACAAATTTAGCAAGGTATCGTAATTTTCTTTTTCTTTGTTAAATTATGAAACTTATATGGAATGGACTCTATGTTTTAATTAGTATAAAGTTTCATATGTATATTCTTTATTTTCAGCCGTGTATTGCATCGGAGCATCAATAGGATTCTTACAGCATCATCTAAGAAGTTATCAAAAATCAACACTTATTGTATGTTTTATAATCGTTTTGGGAGATGCAATAGAGGTGTTAAATGTACTTATATTCATGATCCAAGCAAAATTGCTGTTTGTACCAGGTATGAAATATTAAATCATGTTGATTAAAATTAAATGTTGGAATAATTTGATTTTGATTTTGTTAAATGTTAAAATATTTTAATGTTTATGTATGTTTAGGTTTAAAAAATTATAGTTGGTGTATTTTTCTTTTTTACATGAGAATGCTGGTCACTCAGATCTGAATTCTCTTCTGTAATGTTAAGCCTATGTACATTTGATGCACTTTAATACTCAGAAAGTTATTATTTTTAGCTTCTTTCTTCAGTATTCTCTTCTTAACCCTTTAACCGTCTGGTCCGGCTTTTTCCATTTCTAGAAATCATATTTAAATAGCTGCAGACAAAAATATTTTAAATGGAATGTTATTTTGAGTAGAAAGAGTAGATACATAGAAAGAATACTATTTTAAAGATATTGTTAGCATCAAACTGTGATTAATTAATATAAATATCTTGCAATTTATAAGCATTCTCATAAAAATACATGAAAACCCTTGGACGGTGAAAGGGTTAAAGGATCCTTTTTACCTTACATCTCAAAATATTTCTAAAATCTTTGCTCAATCTAATATTTTATGATTTAAAAATTGTAAGTAAATTAAGAGTAAAATTTTAACACTTCATATAAAATTAAGCTGAACGTTAAGAGATATTTTGAAAACTGAGAAAAGAAAAAAACATTCTTAAAGAAAAGTACACAGAAAAAAAAATAAGTTAAAATATTAATTTCTTGATGAGATTTTTGAATATAAGAATGCATCAAATGCCCATAGACTTAACATTATGGAGGGGAATTCGGATGTCGAGTGACCAGTACCCTTAAGGCAGTTCCTGAATCCCTTGCTCAACAATAGAAAACTATCTGACTCATTTTAAAAAATAAAGGCATATAATTGGCAGATGTGACTATTGAAGTGATTTGGAATCTAAATGAGTTTTGCATTTATGATTGTAAAAAAATATATTCATTCAATTATAAACAATTCTGATCATGTAACATGTAATTTTCTTCTGTTTCACTGTGCTGTGCATGGAAACTTGGTTCAAAATAGCCAGTTTGACAGTATATTCTAAAAGATCTTTTGCATTTATCAAAAAATAAGTCTTTTGATTACAGTTTCTGAATAACGCTTGCCAATTTTCCAAGTTTTTGAACAAGAATGAACCTTTAAATGTTTCAGAAAGTAGCATCTTTGGATTTGGAAATAGCCTTAAATGCTAATTTACTGATTGTTTTTTTTTTTTTTTTTTTTTTTTTTTTAAGTATTTTTTGATAGATGTTTTCAAGATTCTTATTTTAATGTCAGTATGCATAAAAAGTCTGAAAATTCACTGTCCAATCAAAAAGTAATTTTCAAAATTTCATAAAGCTACCTTAAAGCTTGATAGCTAATTGTTCTATTAATTTATATATATGCATGTATATAAAACTTAATTTAAATTTATGCTTTTTTTTTTTTTTTTTTTTTTTTTTTTTTTATTCAAATTCATTCAACTACAGTGGAATCCCCCAATTCATTGCTTTCTGCATATAATGCTTTCCTGTTTTTAATATTGTTTCAGTTTGGTCCCACTAATTTTCGATTCATAAAAAGCTTTAAATATCTCATTGTGATGTTTTTCCTGTGTAAGCGAAAATTGATACTTGTTTTTTTTAACAATAGCTTATCAAATGAAATTTTATTTATTTCTTCCATTTTCAAAGACTAAGAAACTTGCTGCACTCCAATTTGTTTTTACAAACAAACTGAAAGAACAAATATTTTTATTGTTGTTTCTCAACAGCATAATATATGATCAATTGTGACAATTCATAGATGAAGCAAGATAGGCCAGCGAAGGGGATTGCGAAACATTCCACTGATGGAGTGGTTGAGAAAACAGGAGTGATAATTTCTGAGAGAAACTGAACTGAAGGATAAAATTAATATTTTTCATTTGTTTCTTTACAATTAGATATGATTGCAGAATAAAAATGTTTCTGTATCTTTTCTCCAGTAAGACCAGCATTAATGAAAAATCTAAGTATTTTTTAGAAGTTAAAGCAAAATTAGTAAAATCCCTTGAACTTGCAACATCTACACTTAAAACAATTTTAAGGCAGCGAGATGATGTTGAAACAAAGTCAGATACCCTTGGGAATGCTGTAAAAAAAGATTAAAAGCTTCTCCATATGCTGAATTGGTAAACATCGTAATTGAATGGCTCCACCATGTATGCTCTGCAAATACAGTGAAACTTCCACTTAATAAAGTCTCATAAGTATGTCTAAACATTTCATTGTTTAGAAAATTTGTTAAATATAAATCAATTAGAATTTATGAAGTTTGTTTAATAAAATACACATAACATGGAAATATATTTAAAAAAATGTTTTTTGTCTTTCGATGCATTGCAGCTTAGCCACGCGAGAAAAGTTTAATTAAACAAACAAACAACAATGAAAAAACACATAATCGAGAGATTAACAAAAGCAGAAATCTTTTTTCTTAGTATTACAGATTACCTTTTAAAAAAGCCTGTAATACTGGTAAAGGCAGGTTTAGACTTGGCCAGGGAAAAGACACAGATTTATTGCTTTTGTGGATTTATTTTCTTTTGTAAATAATTTCTCTTAAAAATTTTAATGGAAGTAACTGCACAATATGATTTATAAATTTGTATGTATAAATGTCAAACAGATGCATTATTTATTGTGTGCATTGCTATAATAATAGTATTATTTAGGCGTTTTTATTCTACTGCATTTATTTATTGCTAAATATTATAAGGGTAATTTATATTAATATATAATAAATATTATATTATAAGAGTTGTAATTTATTTGCTTTTTTTAAATATAAAAATACTGTATTAAACTATAAGATTGTATTTTATGAATTAAATTGCTTATAGATGGGAGGACTAAAAAGTGCTCCGCAAATAAATAACTTTGCTTTATAAAACTCTCATTAGATCTCACCGGAAAAATACAGATATGAAACTAGTTCCAATATTGTTATATTATTAATTTATTAATATACTAACTGTGCCTTTCGCTGTGTATACTGTGTTCCCAACAAACCTATTTCCTAATGAACTTGAGAAATGGTCCTCATTTCCCAGTTCAAAATGTACCAGAAATGCTCCGCATGTGTCGAAGACTATCAAAAATAAAGTTGAATGAACCATACAGCTATAGGACCTGAAAAAAGAATACACCATTAATGCTAAAAAATATTGATAACTGAAGTCCAAGATAAAATTTCATAATATAGAAAGTAGACAAATTGTAATCTAAGTTGAATGAATCAATTCCTGTTAACATTGGATCCTTAGAATTCAAGGAAAAAAGCATTGCCAAGCAGTAGAAGGTGTAAGCTCTGGCATTACATGCTGTAGAAGCCACCTTGAAATTTATGAAATTTACAATGAAAGTTACCTTTAAACTAATGCAAATTTTTATTTATTGCTGTAAAGAGTAAATGTAAATTTTTGCTGATAAAGAAGAATCATGTTCAAAAAAAGTTGTATCTGAGATAAAAAGCAAGAAAGAGAAATTTTTTAGTAGTTTTAAAACAACTGGAGGCCACTAAATTTGTTATAAAAAATTGTAATAAAATTGGATCATTTTTAAAAATGACCCAAGAGAGTCCAAGAAGCAGATTAATATCCAAAATTGGGGGTATCATTGGTAGTAAAAATTTTTTTGTCATTCATGTAGTAGCTGAAAAACCTAGGAAATTGTCAGGGGAAAAAAAAAAGGCTAGTGAATTGGACCATTTTTTAGGGAGGTATAACAAAAGCTCCAAATTAGGCCATGATGAAAACATGTTAAATGGTCTTAGTTCTTAACACTTTTGAATCTCTAATTAATCATTCGGATAGAAATTTGAAGATATGTGGAAAAATTATTGGGATATGTTTAAAACAGGGCCTAGGGACCTAGGGTCCAATAAAAAATATGAAGATGTTGATCTGGAGAGAGAGGAGTCAGAGTCTTTAACTTCATAATTTTGCATTGAGAATGTGAGAAAATTAAGAGGTGGAAACTACATGCAACACAAAATGTTCAAGGTGCCACGAATAACACTCTATGAGATCTTGGGGCACTCAGGATTTTAACTGGAATTTAGAAATGAAAAAAGGATCTCAAAAATAAAGATTGGAGAATTACAGAAATTTATTTGCCCAAAAACTTCAAGAGGCTCTGTATCATACCCCAAGGGACTTCGGTCTTAACTGGAGTGTATAAAGGCAAGAATAACTATAAATAGAGAAAGAATATTTAGAAAAGATTTATATAGAATAAATGGAGAAAATTCCTCCAAAATAAAGATTGGATAAAAATAGAGCAAGTTATAATTAGTTTAATGCATGAAAAC